>CAWUFW010022418.1:0-96163 GCA_963921515.1 Calotriton arnoldi | reverse complement strand
TGGTTGGCATCCAGGTTCCTATGTGTATATGTGGCATTGGTGATAGCCATCCCGCCCCTATGGTGCTGCTGTTGCAAGTAATTTCTGCATCCCTATGTGTGTGTGTGATATGTCGGGTACGTGTGCTTTGTTTGTGTGGTGGGTGTCTGACTTACCTTCTGCGTCGTACGCGTCCGTGCCAGTTCCGGTAATAGATGTAGAATATTGGTAGGATCGGCACGATGGGATTCATGGTTGGTTCGTCTCGTTCGTCTTTCTCTTTGCTTCGCCTCGTCCTCGTCGCTGGCGTGTTCGTCTCGTAGCCGTGGATCGTCTTGTGGCGCGAATCGGAGCTTATGTGCGCCTCTCCCGGATGCTTTGACGTGCCGTGCATAGCGACGGGTTCGGCGCGTACGGAGGGCGCATCGTACTTGTCCGGCCGGACGGGGCAGCATTTTGGCTTCCGTGCGATTCGATTCTGCGTTTCCGGATCCGCCTCGGTCGGAGAACAGGACCTGTATTGGGTGAGTACGACTGGGTCGGGATTTGGGCAGTTCTGCGCATCGTACTTGCTCGTTCGGACGTATGTGCGAATCGGTCGGGAAACAGGCATTCGCCTGGCTTTTTTCCCGGCCGAATGGTATTAGGTGCGCCTCCGACCGGGATCGGAATCGACCCCTTAGTGTCTCATAGCCACTATACTGTTTGAAAACTAACAATAGCCTCTCATAGTATGCGTGTACTGATTCTTTGCTTTCCTGTGTGGTTCTGTCTATTTTTACCCAATCCGTTTCTTTGGGCGGAATCTTATTCTTCAAAAAGGTAATTACTTGATCATATTTCCTCATTACTTCTGGTCCTGGCGCTCCTGTTTTAGCATCTCTTGGATATTCTACAGTTGGCCAATCAATTGTAATCTTACATTCTGTCCACAAATCAGCTGGCACTACTATGTCAAACAATCCATCCAAATCTATCCATAACACCTTTGAAACTTTAACAAATCTCTCCACTTGTCTGTACCATTCTACTGGTTTCTCTCTCAATTTTGGAAAATCATTCGTAAATGACAATATATCCTGTCTAGACCATGGGACATGCACATAACTACCTCCTGGAGTTTCTCTCATCGGGTACTCCTTACAATTGATTCCTTGTCTGTCTCCGCAAAAGCCAAAGACGCTTTGTCTGTCACTTTCTCATTCTTTTTAGTCCATCTGCTTCTCCATCTATCCACATCACCACATTTCCTCAGTAAAACAATTAGTTCTTTTATTTGTGTTAATCGTCCTGATGTGTTCACATTTTCTATATCTTTCTCGCAAAAATCTACTCTATACGGTTTCTGCAATGTTCTCACTTTTACAAATTCTACTCCTAGTTCATTTGCTGTCTCTTCTAATTTGTCATGTAAATTTCTAGCTCTCCATGTAATGCTCTTGCATAAGAACATAATTTCGTCATCCTGATAAGATTTCAGTTTTTCTGTGCCAATTGTTCCTAAAATCAATTCTTCCATGTCTATTTTTAACCTAATTACATATAAGGGTTTTGTTTCTGTCTCTTTCGTTTTTAGAGTTTTCATCCATTCATTCAATTCATCTGGAGTCAGACCTACAGGCGTACTATTTAATTCTATCCAATTTTTACTTCTTTCTGGTGTCTCTGATGCAGACTCAGTTACCATAGGTATTCTCCTAAACTCATTCTCATTTATCGTTAAATTAGTAGGTGGGCTTGGTCTATATGTACTAACCAAGTTTCTTGCACCTTCACCATCTAATTCCATCCCTTCTTTCCTTCTTTGCAAGTGTGAATTCATAGGAATGACTAAAGAATGCTCTTCAATTTTCTGATTCTCAAAAACTGGTATTACTGGACCTATCGTTACTGGTACAGTTACAGCTTCCATATTCATTGTTAATTCTCTTATCTTTTCAGTTAATTCTCTTGTGGTTTTTGCCAATTCAGTTGTATTGTCACTTTCTGTCTTCTCATTTTGTGGAGTTTTCAATTGATCTTGTGACCTATTTATCTCATATCCTCGTTCGGGATTTTTATTCCTCCCAGTTTCCATTGGCGGTGCATTAGGTGTCACCACCGCAGAATTCTGTTGGTATGGAGGTGGGTTTCTGTTTAGAATATCTTCCAGCAATTCATCTTCTGTCTCACTACCACCATACCCATACTTTTCAGTAACCACATGTTTCTTTTTCTCTGTACACTTTCTCTTTGCTTCTTCCTCAACTGTAAAAGCCGGAAACAAACCTCCTGTCATATTAGCATATCTCCAACGTTTTATTCTGTCCTCATGATTCACTCCCCACAACCTTCCAGGTACAAACTCATGATTTCTTAATCCTCTGAATCTTTCTCATTCGTACATCTCATCTTCCCATTCACTTAAAGCTTCAAACTGTGTCGGTCTAGGTTTAGGTTCAAGCATTGCCATTTTCTCTCTCAAATTCCGAAGTACAGCTACACTAAATGAACCATTCTCAGGAAAAGCCAATGCTCCATAATTTTTAGTATATTTTGTCCAATTTTCTAACCATATGCAGGTATGATATCCGTATTTCAGCATCATATGTGAAGCTGGTGACTTCGGCGGAGAAATTACTTGTCCCTCTCTAGTCACTACCTTTTTGTCCTTCTTAAAACAATTCTTAACTTTTGACATCCACGGCGTTTTCTCTCTACCATACTCATAATAAGCCATGATTCACAATTTTCTCTCAAAAGTCGCGAGATTCGACACTGTTCTCTATGCGTTATTCGGACCAATCCCAGCGTGACTCACACCAACACTCCAATCCTAAGCTTCTATGTCACTGGTTTACCTGACCAATCCCAGCGCGACTCACACCAATGCTCCAACCAGAGCGGCTTCTGTAACTAGCGCACTGTCCAATTCTAGCGCAGCTTTTGTCTACGTCAGTTTTGTATGACTAGAGCACTGTCCAATCCCAGCGCGGCTTTTGTCTACGTCAGTTCTGCTCCTGACCCCTCCTTTACAAAAATTATCGGCAATTTACTTTTCAACAATTCTTTGTTAGTTTACAATATTAAAACACATTTCCATTGTCTGATTTCGCTAAACAAAAGTGACAGTTTATTCTAGCTCGCAAGAATACAGTTTCGTTCGATAAGTGTAGCACTTCCCTCTACCTTACCCTTCTTTCAAGCAAGGAGTAAACCCGTTTCTCTGGGGATAAAACACATGTGGAGACTACACTGCTCCTGAGAATTAAGGCCAGAGTTTCACAAGAAAACCGGTTGCTATTTCACTCACACACCTTTTATACCGAAAATGTCCCTATCATAACACAACCTGTGTTATCACCAATATGAACTCAGACAATGCACTATTCCATGGGACTTCTCTTGCCACACGTTTTCCACTTCCTACTTCCCGGAAGCGTTAAAACTTTGACTTACATGTAACATAACGCGACTCAACATAGAATGTTAGACATGAAATAATCAATAATCAATAACCAATAATCACCAAACTAATCTATAGTAACCATAACTCTGCTACCAAGAAATCTGATCCAGCGCTATCAATAAAATTTCTTCTCCTATATGTCTTTGGACGACCAGGTGCAAATATCCCTCTTAAACACAACTATATCCATATGACGGTGGGGCCCATAACACCGCATATACATTCACTCACTCATTTATTCCCTGGATTTCATCCGTTCTTACCTAGGAGAAAACAGTTAAATGATATGCTGGAAGGAGACGGGATACCTTTTTATAAAGACGACATAACACTTCTCAAGCTCTAAGGTATTCCGCTCATTGGTCGATGGACCAACTAGTAGGAATCAGTTGATGGTGATTAAGACCAGCTCTACCACTATAAACCTTTAAACATTTACATTTATCATTGAGCTAAAGAACCACTGACTCATTGTTTTTAAAGATAATAAAGTTTATATAAAGTTTAGACGCATGAATAAGTTTCAAATTATTATTCAGGTTATTACATTTAGCATCATTATAAGAATAAATTGAAATTGCAATGCATACCTATTAGATGGAAAAATAAAGTTTGTCACAGCAAGAACTCCCGAAAGATCTATCTATCTGTCCTGGAAAACAGGCCTTCTCGTTCCTTTCCCCTTTAGTATCTTAAGAATAAAAGTCTAATAGTTTAAATGGAAAAATCTATTAGGATTAAAAAGGTTCTCCAATATCAGCATCTCATGCTCAATCAAAAATATAAAATAGCAGCAGCAGCCGCAGCATCAGTTCGTAAAAACGGCAACAGCAGCTAACCCCCTCCCCTCTAAGAGTAGGTCTTCTTATACCCTAATACTAGCTTACTAAGTGAAAATGTTACATCTTTATGGCGAGATTCTCTCTAATTGGTGCATTCGGGTCAGTATACATCTCATCATGAATATCCTTGTTTCAACCAGTTCTTTGTGGCAAATTTATACTTTTGTCGTTTCTCACGGGTTCATGACATTATCCCTTAGTTCATGGTTTTCAAACTGTATCCTTTTCTGATACTTTTCAGTCGGTCAGTTTATTGTCCATTCATTTATTCACTGCGACTTCTCACGCTTTTCACTGTCTTGCTTTGGCACACGTCTATGCGATAAGGTCATCACAGCCTTGACCACGCTTCCATCCTAGGCTCTTGGAATGATCACATGATCCCTCTTGTTCACGGCCTTTCTTTCTTTCGTAACCCCTCTCGCGCCTGCGTACTCTAACTCATGGCGGCCATTTTATTTCGCTGCTCAACAGGCCTAAGCGCACTATTATAAAGATAAACAAACAGAGTTAAGAATAAAGAATATAAGCCTTTTCGTTTCCCTCCCTTCCTTCTACGTACCTCAATTAGGTATTACCTAGCAAAAGCGACATATAAAGCCATCCCTTACTTACCAACGCTTTGTTTTGCCACTACACAGTTTATTTCCAAGCACAAATCATGCATTTATTATTCTAATTAGTACGCAATTGTCAGACTTATGTTATTCACGTTAACAATTGTAGGTAAATTAGTTTGCACATATATAGCGTGTTACCTTTAACCCTTTACATGTAACATACATGGTTCGTTATTTACTTAAGACGAACTTGTGTGTTATTTAACATAAATATTAGGAGGTTAAAAAAATTTCATTTACCCTGCTCCATCATTAGCAAGGATCATATCAGCAACCACGTCAAACACCACCACCAGTCTCATCCATAATTGAATAGCTGCTTCGGCTCCGTGTTCATCTTGAACACGTTTAATCACGGAAGGGAGGACGGTCATGGAGGGAGTGCCGAAGCACTTTGAATATACTGCTGCAAACACCTTGTCCCAGGTGTTACAATCAGCCAATTCGGGAATTAAGTCCTTAGGCAAACTTATAGTTAAGATCCTGTGTTTCTCTACAGGAGTGGTATTCGGAAAAACAGCTTCGATTTGTCCAAATTTTTCAGCAAGCCAATAAGGTAACTCATCCCTATTCTGTGGACGCTTGCTTATTACAGAATTAACCATAAGCGGACTGATGGTTATACCACCAGGTCCAGCCGGTTGAACAGCAACTCCAGGTGGTCCTACCTGAAAGTTGCGCGACATGAAGTGTATGACAGCTCGATGCACGCGTATCAACGAAGTATGCAACACGCGAAGCTCAGCAAGCATCGCAGTTGTAGCGTAATGTGGGTGAGGGGTATACCCAGCCAAAACGGGCCACCTGGCCCCTTCTACTGATAAAGGGCCTAAACGTACCTGCGGTATTGGGTGAGGAAGGGCGCCATTAAACCAAATTTGGTGTTGCCAAGCCGTGAGCGGAATCTCAAGAGTTCTATACGGACTATATACCCGCGGAAGCGCGGTGGCAGTATACTCGTGAAACAAATTGTCTGTTCCATCGACTGCCGGAAAAGTAACCCAAGAATAAAACACCTCAAAGCGAAAAGCAGGATCCGCCTCAACTACAAAGATAACGTCAACACCTGCATCAGGCACTCCGTACTGAGTTAAGTAAGCCCTGAGCGGTGCGCGGTTCGGAGGTGTAATGTCAACTGCCATAATGAATAAGATAAGAACAACCTAAGCGTGGCAGCGCAACATAGGGTTAAAAGAAAAGAAAGACCTGTTAAAATTCAAGCTTGAAAAACCTATAATATATCACAATATAGGAGGCTACACTGTCACAACTGTCTCCGGAAACAGATGTGAGGGTATTGTGGACAAGCACAAGCACTACTCAAGAGTCTCGCAGATAAGAACCAGACCAAACGTTGGGCGCCATGTTGCGGGGATTCTGCACCTACACAGAACTATGCGCAGGAAAACAGGACCTCAGTGTATAGGGGTGTACCAACCTACCACCTTAGTGCCCAAAATCCCCAAACCGACTAGCTATAGTGTCTCATTCGCTCTCCTCCAAAATCAAGAAGCCACAAATGATTAGACAACCCAGAACACAACACTCCCGACTCTCTCAGGAATCGCGGTAGCAAGACATACCCTTTCGCTCGCTCACTCGTACTTGTCCACAAATAAGGATTGGCAGAGTCACTGTAATAGTTCAAAATGTTTATTTTAACTATCGTGCTCTATAATACAGTATACGAGCCACTACCAGCAGCAAAATGCATAAACTTAAAACAATTAGCATTGTTACAATTCCATAGAGTACAAAGGGGGAAGTCATTTTATAAAGACAGTGGAAAAAGGACTATAAGGCCTAACCACCCTCCCCTGGACTGGAAGAAGTTTATTATAAAAAGGAAGATCTCTGGGCTTTGCCAGCAGACCCCATACCTTAAAGCATAGATGCAAGCTTTAGCATAGAAACAGCATAGCTCTTCTCCATGGAAAGGGTTCTCTCCAAGTGTGTGTTAAAACAACATGCATCCCCGTAATATCAAAGCACGAGTCTCCAGCATTGCAGCTGTGTTTAGCATGTTATGTCTAGGTGCTAGGGACTGAATAACAATATTACAAGGGGCATTGTTTATCGACCTTGCACATCGTGTTCAGACTAAACTCCAGGGACTCAACAGAGTACGCGAAAAGCAGACAGTTCTCATGTGAAAGGCACAACCAGAGTCTTGTAAAAACAAAGTCATGTAGTAACGTGCGCAAAAGCAGCAACATGGCAGCAAAGCTCATGCTAACTTAGCAATGTCGACAATGACCCTAATGGCCATATAACAAGTGATCTTACTGTTGATAGAGGGACGGCTGATTGAGGGGTCAGGTGTTAAGGGCCCTCCGGGTCTATACTTAATAGAGGAAATGATGTTAGCCCAGGTGGAGTTACAGATGTTACATTGCCAGTAGTCTAGGTTATCCGATAGGTGGAATTTTTCTCCACAAGAGGTGCCAAGAGTGTGTTTCCCTATGGTTATAACCTCCCTGCTTGAGTAAATTTTATGCTACATAATTATTCAAAAAAAAAAAAAGTGCGGCCTTCCTGGTGGCTGGCGGCGTCCAGGCGCAGACGGGCTTGCCTTTGGCGCACCCGCTGCACGCATCTGCTGCGCGACTGCGTCAGGCTCAGAATAAATAGAGAGCAGTAGCCCGATAAAGTGTGGAGAAACATAAACTAGAGCATTAGCTGCCCAAAATGGTGGCGGCTGACACCCGAAAGCTGCCCTCAAGCACTGCTTCCTCCACTCAAAAGGCACCTTTGCAGCCGCGGCGGACCGGAGAGCAGCCCCGAGTGAGGACGAGAGGTGAGCGGTAAGGCCTCCAGTAATGGAAGTGATTATGCAGTGCTAAAATACATTGAAAGTATGTTATATAAAATATATTAAAAATGAAGTTAAAGGAAATTTAAAAGAATTAAAAGGAGAGTACTTGCGAAAGTCCCTCTCACTGCAAGAGAGAGAAGGAAGGTTTGACTCCCCAAGAAGCAGAATCATTCAACACCCCACTGCAGAGGAAAAGGCAGATTTGTTTTCAGACTTGCAAAATAATTTATTCATCTTATTTTATATTGTTATAGAGCGCACTCAACCTGAAAGTATCCACGCAATATCTACATAACAGCAAGGTTCTGACAGAAATTCTCTTAAATGGGTAGGAAAATTGAGAGAAACAAGCATTCTAGATTAAAAGTATATTCATGATTACAAGCAAATGAAATTCTAAGTAGCACATCAAAGTACTCGAAGAGATTGGAAGAGTCGGGCTAACACGCTTGGAGAAAATTATGAAAGAATAGGGCTAACACTGGCTGAAAATTTTACTGGGAAGCAGGAAACCTGGAGGCTGGAATGGCGTCCACTGCATTCTACAAGGGTGCCAATTCAGTGCTTAATTTGTAAAATCATAAGTGACAGGGCTTCCTCAGTGAGCCACTGCAGCTTGCAGTAGCCATTTCCCGTGCCTGCACTGCCAATGACAGTACCAACACACCTACTAACTATCACATTCCTACAAATGCGACTATTCCAGGCAACAACTATGAGAATGGCTTGGCTGGCATTTATTAGTCATTTTTTATTACATTGAATTCATAAAAAACAGTTGTTGGGCCCATCTCAAAATTGCCAAAACACTGCCACCATGTGGCAGACTGTCATAAATGCTGGTGTTGACAATTACAAGTGCCGGTGGCAAGCAAAGGAATCCACCGGCTCAAATTAAGCACTGGGTGCCATAAGAGACCGATACTCAACTGCAAGGTCTGTTTTGGATTAAGGTGCCAGCATGTAGCCCACCAGTGCTCATGCAAGAAGTCTGACTCCCATTGCCCAAAGCTCACAGCAGGGCCATCACAAGGGGAAGTAGGGGTGTACAGAGGGGTGGTTTATGCACCAGACACCATGCTTTCCAGCATGGAAGTTGATTCATCAAAATGCTTGGGGTAGTGGAAGTAACATCATACTCCCTTTGACCTCCATGACATCACAGGAAGTGATGTCATGGCAGTTGACCCTGAATCTTCCCAGGAAGTGATGTCAAATGATTGCAATCCTGATTACATCACAATATTTGTCATTGCTCAAGTTCCATAACAATTGCATGATTTCACAACAAAGCTAAATCTTTATCTTTGATACCACCTGTATAGGTGCTGGCATGGTATGCTCATGGAATATTGCTAATTTATCTTCATCTTACATGAAAAATGATGTGCTTGTTTGAAGGGGATACAGTGCCACAAAACATAGAACAATGCTTGGAACTCGAATTATTTCTACCACAAACTGAGAAGCAAAAAAGATTTAAAAAACAATAGTAGTCATATCCATTCCTATTAATTCATAAGGACCATTGGGTCAAGTCGCAAAGTTAAATTTGGTTGTAAACGTAAGTTACTTAAACCTGCAATAAATTCACAAAGAGATTCTTGGCCGACCTAAGTCCTTTTGTGAGTGCAGGTTATCTCCACCATAAGTGCAAATTCTCTGCACCCATAAATCCTACTTAGTGTGGGATTCATGGCTTTCCATGGCATTCCTAGGTGTGGTTTGCCATGGAAGTTTGTGAACATCTTCATCTTAGGACGTTTGCGGGCATTGACAAACTCATGGAAAGAGTCATATGTTTACTCTGATCTGATCAAATGCTGGTATAAATACCTTTCCAGGGTGGGAAGGGGAATGAATCACTTCCAAATCTAGTGGGGCTGTAAAGGAAGGGTTTTCTCCATGGGGAAAAATATTTCTCTAGTGGAGAAAAAAGAAACAAAAAAATGATATTTGTACAGGCGAATCCATTCTGACATATCATTTTATTATGTAGTCACAATAATAAAATATGGCAGTAAATGTTTCTTTTTTTATATGCTTCCTTTTTATTTAATGATGAGTGTGAACTGCGCCACCAACAGAGGGTGGTGCAAAAAGTAGACAGTGCTCATCAAAGCACTGCTTCCAGTCTGCTCTTGGCACTGCCTTTGCCACTTCCGAGGCCAGAGGTCACAAAGGCACTGCTAGGGGAGGCATGAGGCAAGCAAGGAGTTGCAGCTGCGACCGCGGGTGACCCCTATGTGAAATCCATGCTTTCCAGGGCCCCACTCTCTTTCGTCAACAGGTATTCATAGATTTCTAGTTGCACGCAAGCCTGTCATTAAAAAGAAGGCAGGGTGTGTAGGTAGACCACTAGATGGCGCCAGACACCATGGGCCCTATGAACAAATTGCCTTTTGTATTATGTTTAGTAGCACTACAGTAATACTACTAACATGCTACGAAGTGCAAATTATATACCTACGTTCAGAGGTCTCCTCCTCCATCTATCCTAATTTTTATGTGCAGAGATCTCCACCCCCACTGCAGAGATCTCAGCACACATATGCATACATGTTAGTAGTATGTGTGGGAGGGAAGTAGCAATAATATCACAAAAAAGAGAGACTAGGGAAAAAAGCCTTCTCTGACTCCCCTATCATCAATGAAAACTCACTTAACAGAGAAGAACTAAAACCATTACCACTCCTTGTGCTAGACCGACAGGAGCGACGGTATAAAAAGTCCTTTACTTACAACATTACAAAGTAAAATGCAGAGGATGGGATAAACAAAGAGAAAAAAGGAAAAGAAAGACAACACTTGTCTTAATACTGCCCTCACACACTTTGCAGTGTCATGCTTCATCATAGGGCCGCATCTGACGTCTAGGTGCAGACCAACACCATGGACGGAGCGCAATTATTTTAGATATCTATGTGAAGAAAGAGTGGTGAGGGTACAGAAAAGGTGGCAGAAACAACACACCTACATAAACCCACAATAAAAGGATATAGAGGAAAAAATATTCCCTTAAGAAGGGACCAAAGAGTGCAGACACACACAATTAAAACAACCTAAGGGGAAACTACCATCACTCTTTATTCAAGTGACCCCTTGGTAGGATTAAAAATCAATGAACGGGATAATCAGGGGAGGTAAAGACCCCTATATCCCTGCTGCGTTTACCAACATGTTTCAGCCATTATTTCACGCCCAGCAGGGTCGCTCTGGCATTCGTCAGGGTGTAGGTCCCACGTAACCTGGTCTTCACCCCTAATTGGAGTTGTTACCTTATTTCAACAGGCCAGACAGTCCTGTAAGGAAGTATAATCTGGGAAATTTCCGAGAGGCAACAATTTCACGGGTTTATTAGAAATTCTCCAAACCCGGGACCTTTGTGGGACCGTGTGGGACCGTGGGACCGTGGTCTTGTAGTCACACTTACTCCAAAGAACCACACTGCTTCAGTTCCTCACTCAGGTCCACCGTCGATGGACTTTGATTTTTAATCCTACCAAGGGGTCACTTGAATAAAGAGTGATGGTAGTTTCCCCTTAGGTTGTTTTAATTGTGTGTGTCTGCACTCTTTGGTCTCTTCTTAAGGGAATATTTTTTCCTTTATATCCTTTTATTGTGGGTTTATGTAGGTGTGTTGTTTCTGCCACCTTTTCTGTACCCTCACCACTCTTTCTTCACATAGATATCTAAAATAATTGCGCTCCGTCCATGGTGTTGGTCTGCACCTAGACGTCAGATGCGGCCCTATGATGAAGCATGACACTGCAAAGTGTGTGAGGGCAGTATTAAGACAAGTGTTGTCTTTCTTTTTCCTTTTTCTCTTTGTTTATCCCATCCTCTGCATTTTACTTTGTAATGTTGTAAGTAAAGGACTTTTTATACCGTCGCTCCTGTCGGTCTAGCACAAGGAGTGGTAATGGTTTTAGTTCTTCTCTGTTAAGTGAGTTTTCAGGGAAGTAGCAATGGCTGGAAAATAGGTAAAGGGAGGGGAAAATAGGGCTTAAGGGAGGGTTAGTGATCGGTTTAGTGAGGGACATGCGCTCAACCACAAAAAAGTAAACGCCTCTTTTATAGTGACTACAGCTTAAAATGATCCAAAACAGTAGTAACTGCTCCAGCTCAGAGCTAGAGTAAGTCCAGCACAACACATGGTACTGCAAAACCCTTCCATAGGAAGAAATGACTTAAAACAATGTTAATATAAATTAAATTATTTAAACTGTTTAAAAAAAAAAATTAATTGATGGTAAACAAATTGTCTATAACTAAAACATAGTTAATATTTTCTATTTAAATGTTTAGTTAACCCTTTTTAATTTAAGAATGAATATAACAATATTTAAATAAAAAAATAGATTACTTTTAATTAGTTTTATACATCACCTTTAATAATTTGTAATACATAATAATATAACTGCTTTTATAATTTAGGTGGGGTTTTTTAAATTAAAATTTCAGAAAATAATTTTTCTTACATTTAAAATAATCAAAATAATCAAAATTTGGATTTAGAATTAAGTTATTAATGCTGTTTTTTGTGTATTGTTATATATTTAAAGTAAATATATACAATAAACTAACATTAACATTTAACATAAAATATTTTTCTAATTGTTTATTAGTTTAATCAACTTTTAAACCTTTTCCTATACTTTACTATAGGGAGATCCCCGTCCCTATCGCAGAGATCTCCATTAAGGGGCTGATTCCGATCTGGGACGGAAAGCTCTCCGACCGAGCCGGACTCCTGCAGTCCGACCGGGGCAGTACGATGCGTCCGTGTGCTGCCGGACTCGATTCGGTCGGATTCCCATAGAAGTCAATGGGAGCCGGTCGTACGACGCGTACATGGGCTCCCATTGACTGAATGGGTACGTCTTGGACAAGGGCGCCCCCTACAGTGGGTACGCGTCGGTGCAACCCGCACCATACATGCATGTGTAGGGGGGACCCCTGGGTCCCCCCTGTGTGCGACTCGTATGGCTACGGGTGAAGGGGGGTCCGACACGGACCCCCGGAGTCCGGCTCCGACAGCTCTTTGGAACCGGACGGTACGAGTCGGTCGGGCTGTTCGAAGCGCGCATCGTACTGGCTCGGTCGGGTAACGTCTCCATTGCGTGGTGCGATTCGTGTCCGTACGACACGGTCGGAGCGGTTCAGACCCGGAAACGAGTCGGTCGGTCGGAAACAACGCGTACAATCGCATCGTACTAGCTCGTTCGGACAGCTGTACGAACCCTGCATAGATGGATCACGGACAGCACCAACACCATAGCCCCCCTCAAGAAAAACAACAATACCCGCGCCAAGAAAGCCAGATGGTTTACCACCGAACTTCGAGAGTCCAGAAGCACATGCCGCCGCCTCGAAAAGGCCTGGAGGAACACCAAATCCACAGAAGCCCACGACAACTTCAGAGCCGCCACCAACGCCCACCATCAACTCATCAGAGAAACGAGGAAAAAGCGATTGAAGACAGAATCTCCACCCACGCGCACAACAGCAAGGAACTCTTCAGCATCATCAAGGAGTTCGCCCAACCCACTAGCGAGTCTACCGACATCCCTCCCTCACAAGACCTCTGCGACAAACTCAGCACCTTTTTCCACCACAAAATCAAGAGCATCTACGACAACTTCGACGAAGACAACCAACACACTGAACCCTCACCAACCACCCCCGACACCCGGAACCAGCGATTGACGACTGGACAGCCCTCACCACGGAAGACACACTGAAGACAATGAAGTCAATCCACTCAGGGGCCCCCACGGACCCCTGCCCCCACCACATCTTCAACAGAGCCGCCGACACCATCGCACCCATGCTCCGCCACACCATCAACCTCTCCCTGGCGACCGCCTCGTTCCCCAACGACTGGAAACATGCCGAGGTCAACCCCCTCCTAAAGAAACCCTCAGCGGACCCCACCGACCTCAAAAACTACAGACCCATCTCCCTGCTCCCGTTCCCAGCGAAAGTCATCGAGAAAGCCATCAACAGCCAACTCGCCACATTCATTGAAGAACACAACATCCTCGACTCCTCCCAATCCGACTTCAGAAAAAACCACAGTACGGAAACCGCCCTCCTCGCCACAACAGACGACATCCGCACCCTACTGGACAAAGGAGAAACAGTAGCCCTCATCCTCCTCGACCTTTCAGCGTCGTTCGACACAGTCTCCCACCGCACCCTAATACGCAGACTCTACGACGCAGAAATCCAGGACAAGGCCCTCGACTGGATCCACTCCTTCCTCTCCGGCAGGACGCAGCGGGTCAGACTCCCCCCTTTCCTCTCGGACCCCACACCTACCACCTGCGGAGTCCCCCAGGGCTCCTCCCTCAGCCCGACGCTCTTCAACGTCTACATGGCTCCACTCGCCCCCATCGTCAGAACCTACGGACTCAACATCGTGTCATACGCAGACGACACCCAGCTCATCCTCTCCCTATCCAACGAGCCCAACACCGCCAGACGCAACTTTCGAGAAGGCATGGAAGCCGCCGCCAAATGGATGAAAAACAGCTGCCTACAACTAAACACCAACAAAACAGAAGTACTCATCATGGGCCCAAACCCCGATGCCTGGAGTGACACCTGGTGGCCCGCCGCCCTCGGAAACCCGCCAACCCCCACGGACCACGCACGCAACCTGGGAATCATCCTGAACTCCGAGCTCAAAATGGACCGCCAGATCAACTCTGTCTCGTCTTCCTGCTTCCACACCCTCCGCCTCCTTCGTAAGACCTTCAAATGGATCCCCCTCGAACACCGAAAGACCGTCACTTACGCCCTGGTCACCAGCAGACTCGACTACGGCAACGCACTCTACGCCGGAATAAACAAAAACCTCACCCGCAAGCTACAGAACATCCAGAACGCTGCCGCAAGACTGGTCCTCAACCTGCCAAAACACTGCCACATCTCCCAGCACTTGCGCACACTCCACTGGCTCCCTGTCGAGGCGGGAATCACCTTCAAGATGCTCACCCACGCACACAAGGCCCTCCACGGCACCGGACCAGCATACCTGAACAGCCGACTCAAATTCCACGCACCCCAAAGGACCCTACGATCAGCCCAGCTCTCCTACGCCGTGGTCCCCCGCACCAGAAAGACCAGATCGGGAGGCCGCTCCTTCTCCTTCCTCGCGGCCAAAGCATGGAACGCCCTTCCGCTCCACCTCAGACAGACAGCATCGCTCCCCATCTTCGCAAGAAACCTCAAAACCTGGCTTTTCGACAGACCCCCTCCTTGATGGATGGAACCTGCACCCCCCCCCCCAGCGCCTTGAGACCCTTACGGGTGAGTAGTCGCGCTTTAACAAACCCCTGATTGATTGATTGATTGATACGAGTCGGTCGGTAAAAACGCACCCGGCTTGTATTTTTTCCAGGCGAATCCCGTTCGGTGAGCTTCCGGCCGAGATCGGAATCGGCCCCTAAGTGTGCGGAACATCAAATACGTTTGTAAAATCACTACTAGTAGTAACTTTACTGTCATATTTGACGTTTTACTGACTGCACACCAATTTTAGGGGATGGAGATATGTAAGTCTCCACTTTCGAGTAACTTTACACTTGTAAACGATAGCTGCCAGTATTAAAGTTTCTCAAAACACAGTTCCCTACTTGATTGAAACCGTCACTCAGCCTATTGATAGACCTACACGTACTAATTATTTGCTCTATCCTGTATGTTTTCATGACTGAGGACCCTCCTGAAAGGATACATTCTTCAGAAAAGAGTTTGGTTGATGCCAAGAATGGCAAATAAGTTCAGCCTCAAGCAACTCACCAAGGGGTCACATTGAAATATGAATTATGAGACATTTCAAATGCCTGTTCCTAAAGATTTTGTTAGAGAAAGTGGGTTATTTGTTGAGTTTGTAAAGTTATATTGTCCATGACCTACAGGTTCGAAAGATGGAGTCTAAAACGGAGACGGTTCTGCACATGCTGGGGGTTGGAAATAGTTACTCTTTCAGGGGCCGTATTATATAAGGTGCCCCGGTGGCGCCAAGGGCGTTTGCCCCGCTTTGTGCGCCCCAGGGCACTTTGATATTATAGAAGGGGGCGCAGACGCTTGTGCGTCCCCTTCTATAGTACCGATAGCGCAGGTGCACTTAATGCGCCAGCGCTATCAACAGAGGGTGTTCCCTCATTTGCGTAGTGGCATCCCCTATGCAAATGAGGGAATTCCTTTGACTCTGCGCCCACGCCATATTACAGACGCGGGCACAGAGTCAAAGAAGCCCTCAGGAGGCGCACTGACAGTGCGCCATTTAAAAGGTGGCGCACTGTCAGTGTGCCCCCTGAAAGCAGGCCTCTGCAGGGGGTAAAGGGGGTCCCATGGACCCCCCAGACATCCTGTTGCAGGCGGGTGCAAGGGAATTTCTAATCCCCTTTGAAAGTGCAGGCAGGTGCCGCCTGCAATGTGAAAACACGGAGCAGCTGCTCCATGTTTCACATGAATGCGCTGCCCTGGGGGTAGCGCAAATTCGCGGCTGTGCCCAGGGCAGCACATTCACCATAATGGGGCGCATTGGCATTGTTTGCGCCCGCCGCACCTTTTCAAAGATGCGCTGGACACAAACAATGCCAATACGTAATACGGCCCCTGGAGTCAAAATATAGTGCTGCACAAGTTTGTCATTGCAACCAGAAGAACTGCTAAGCTTAACCTTGGCTGAAACATGTTGCCTGCACAATGTTAGGTGCCAAGTAGCACAGCCTCAAATGACTGGTTTATAAATATATATGGATGCGGCAATATGGAAGAAATATCTGGTTTCTTAATCAAGTGTTTTGTCTCCTGTGACATGCAACAAGAAACTGCACCTTCTTCTGCTGATAAAAAATATGTACCATCCGGCACATACAAACCTGCACTGATAACTTGATTTGGGTCTTCTGATTTAGGTCTTCCGATCTCCAGAACAGTGTTTCCTCTCCTAAGGATTGTATGATAGGACAACATTTTTTGTGAATTGGCACACAATAAAAAAAGCAGAAACATGACTTATTTGGAAATGATTGAATGAATAAATGTAAAGCTTTGCCAAATTGAGTAGTATATACTGCATGATGCTACTTCAATAAGGAGCAAGTATGAAAGAAGCAGTTGCTACTGTAATTGTTTTCCATTCAGAAAAAAATGTATTTTGAATTTCTGAGCATAGCAATGTTTTTTTACCAGGTAAAAAATATATTTGAGCCCAATTGAAAAACAAGGGTTTAAAATGTTTGAAAATATGATCTTTTGTATGTATTTCTACATATGGAGCAGCTTTCCTAATGTTTTGGGACTCCGAAGAATCAGAAGACTAACCTGAGAAATCTCTGGCTGTTGTAGATTTTCAAGACTTCTACTATTGGGCCAAATTTACTCATGCAGGTTTTCCACTATGTGGAACTCTCAGAATAAAAATCATGTTGAAAAGTGCATTTGCACACCTAATTTCCTTTTATTGCTTTTCTCCACTGATTAAGTATATTACCCCATGAAGAAACCCTTGTCGTCACACCCTGTCATAAAGTACCACTTTTTGCATGGCTATCCCTTTTTTGGGACTAATGTTTCAGGTTTTTTAATGCAGCACACTGTTTGTGCTCTAACCCCTAAAATATGGTAAAGTAACTACACCCTAATTAGCATTATTAACTTTCCAGTTAGGCCATAGTATGTGGTGCAGAAAATACTCTAATGGCAGAGAAGTTAAATGTCGACTGCGGACTGCAGCGTATATTATGCCATCCAGCAGGCTGACCAGAAATACATAGCTTTATGCCTACATGTTTACCCTGACTGCTCCAGCTTAAAAACTTGCAGGCAGACCTGTCAAAATAAACCCTTTCTGACAGGAGAAAATCTACTTTTAGGTACTAAATAAGTCATCCCTATGTAGGCCTTGTAGCCTATAAGGCAGGATGCCTAGTAATTAAAAGTGGAAGATGTGGAAATTAAAGGTTGACTAGTCTTCTAATGCTATTTTGACCAATAGAAGCTAAAATATAATTAAAATGCTAATTTTATAATTTTGGTTAGTCCATTCAACCATTGTGTTTAATATTTTATTAAATAGACAATTCAATGGTGAAGTGGAATATTTGATAAATGTTTAGGAAAAAATACTTTTATAAAGGTATATTTTTCCTGCCAGAAGCTCTAGCAGGCTAATTAGCATTAGCCTGCCTGGTCTACCCTCCCTGCCAGTCCTCGCCTCTTGAGTAGGTGTTAAATTGCTCTTAGTGCAGTAACAATGGCTTAAGTCTTTTGGAGATATGTCATATGAATGAGGTATGCAGCACAGTCTATCTCAGGAAGGTCCAGTGGGTCCAGGAACTTTGTTAACTTGAAAGGGGCCAGGGTAAGGCCTGCCCATTCATAGATTAGTTTAAGGTGAGACCTTGGTAAGAGAGGCCTTTTGATCCCTGTTATCCTGGTACCACTCACACTGAGAGGGAAACTGGTCGCAAAACCAGTTTGGTGCGGATAGGTAGGAGGGGTCTGCTCATTACCATGAGCACACCCCTCGGTAGGCTATAAACCTCCTCCCAGGGAGTAGAAAGTTTCTGTCATCTTGTGGTGAAAAAAGGGGATGGTTTACCTTTAAGGAACTTTTTACTCTTTGGTTTAAGAGTTATCTTCAGAGACTGACTAGTGGCCTGCACAAAAGTGGCACCTCACTACCAGCTCCACAGAACACCTTTGGACCAGAGGATGAACAGGAGAGAAAGAAGCCTACTGTCTGTGACCTTTGAGGATACTAGAAGGACTGGACGTGCTCTCAGTGGTACTCAGGACTGAGAAGTGGACTCCAGAGTTCTGCTGTCTGATGTGCTGTGAGGCTACAAGGACATAATTAGCTGTATGCGCCCTTTCTTGGAAATGACCAGTTGACAATTACAAGTGAACCCTGACTGTTGGCCTCGGCTGAATTTTGGTCTCTGGGTTCTACCCTCAGGCCCTGGAAGCCCTAGCAGTGACCACAGGAGGACCGAGGCTTACTCCTGTGCCCACCTTAAAAAAATTTGACCTCAGCAGGTAAGCAAATCAGGTTTGATCTAGGGGATGGGCGAAAAATTTGACTCCGCTTGTGGAATTGGCAGAATTTGGTCACTCCGCATTTCTCTTGTAATGCGGAGTTCCGACCAAATTCCGCCAATCGCTGCGTGGTGGAACTATGTGGGAACAACACAAGGCTCCAGCAAGTGAACTGTCGAGCACGAGTGAGATTTGGTGCCCCTAGTTTGATTTCCGGTCGCTAGGAAGTCTTCCGGCACCATTTTCTAACACGGACGGTCGCGAGCAGTCGCGTTCAGAGGGCTGTTTCTCGAATAGGTTTTCTACTCGAGAAGCAGCAAAATCAACTTGAAATTGGATTTTTGAGTAGCTATTCTATCTGAACGGACGGTTCAGGTAGTTTTTTAGTACGAAACACATTTTTTATTTTACTTTTTTTTCCAACAGGAAGGAAGTGCCACAGATGCTCCAGCTTCCTCTGCCTGTCCAGAAGACTCCTCCCAGTGATTGTCAGTCCCTTTATCACTTTTCATTTGGATTTTGAAGGGAAAAGGGTCACTCTCTTCTTTGTCTGCAATCCCTTCTGTATATATCATTGGATTTTTTAAGGATTTATTTTGTGGGGAACCAAGTAAGTTAAAGAACATTTGGAAAAGTTTGTTGTTTGATGGAGGATAGGCACTAGTATTTTTTTTACCTATTTTGTTTTTCTTCATTTTTAAATTTGTTTTTGGGTGGCCCACAGTTGCCGTAGGGGCCTATTGTGCAATAACATTTTCGTTTTGTCTAAAGAAAAAAGTTTGCACAGGTTTGGAAGGGGTGGGGGCCTGGTTTTAAAACTTTTCAAGTACTTGTTTTACATTTTCTTGTTTGCTGTTTGGGACGTTTGCAGTATTATTTTGCTCATTTTACTGCAGGACCATGTTTGCCCATGGGCCTTGGCCAGCCAGTTATTACTAGGCATTGTATATATATTAAGCAACTGTTTATCTGGTAAATGTTTTTTTAAACTTCTATTGGCCTTGGATTAAATGCAAAATGCGTTTTTTACGTATTTTATGTTTTTCTGCAAATTGTTAAAGTATTTTAGTGGGGTAATTTTTGATGCCTTGGTATGTTTGTGGTTGGTGATAGTTTTTGGCATTGCAGAATTAAAGGTAGTGTTTCTTCTTTTTTTACCTTACCGCCTCTCTTTGTTGGCCAAGTGGCCTTTTATTGTGTGGCTAGTGTGTGTGTATGTGTGTGTGTGTGTGTGCATGTGTGTGCGTTTGCCATAGGCCACCATGTTGTCTTTGTTCTCCATGCCATTTGGTATGGTGGCCATTTTGTTTTGTGTTGTTAATGTGATTTTTTGCCATTGGCCTGCATGTGTTCTTTTTTATCCATGCCTTTCCTCTTGGTGGCCATGTGGCCGTCGGCCATTTTGTAGCCAGTGTTCTTTGCTTTTGCCATAAGCCTGCATGTACTCTTTGCTGTCCATGCCTTCTCCCTTGGTGGCCATGTGCCAGGGCGGCCATTTTGTGTAACCAGTGTGTTCCTTTTCTTCTACTTTTCAAAACCATTTCTAGGGACATTGTCAGAAGAGGTCTATGCCTTTTTGGTATTTGTTCATGTTTTTCTTTTTCCCTGATGTGAGTTTAATGTGCCTTATGATGACTATACTATGTATGTACATTGTATTTTTAATGCATTTTTTCCATTTCCCCCCGCGTCTTCTTGCCTCCCATAGGATTTCTCATAGTCCTGAGGGAGACACCAACAATCTTTTTTTTCAATTATTTTATTCTTTTTCCCTGCACTCCTTGCCTGCCATAGGCTTACACCTGCAATTAAATTTTTTTAAGGATTATTCCATTTTCCCCTGCACCCCCTGCCTGCTATAGGTCATAGGCGCACACCAGAAATAATTTTTTAAGGATTATTACATTTTCTCCCATACCCTCTGCCTGCCGTAGGCCATAGGTGTACACCAGCAATAATTGTTGTAAGGATTATTTCATTTCCCCCCCCTGCACCCCAGCCTGCAACAGGCATCTCATAGGCCTTAGAGGCACATAAAGTAACATTTTTAATCTGTATGTTATTGAAATATGATATTATGGTTTGGAATGGATGCAATATTGTTTATTATTTGTGATGTGACCTAACTAAATTATATTGTCTGTAGATTTAAACTGCAAATTACACATTTCACTGAATGTTGTTCTTGTTTGTTTGCTTTTAGGTGCACAAGAGACATCATCACACACAGTACAGCCGGCAGTGACACACACCACCTGGGTCCTCCTCCTTTTACACTTGTGAGGCTAACTAATAACTGCCAGAGCAAAGAAAGAACTTGAAGATGACCCCAAAGGAGGGTGTTCCTGCCAAGAAAGTGGCCAGTGAGGAGGAGAAGAAGAAGAATATTGTCACCACCTTTTTTAGGAAACGTAGTGTACCTACTGCACCCTCCTCTGGGCAGAAAAAGACTGGGAACAGCACTCCTTCATCATCAACCTAAGTCTAAGCCCCACCCCAACCTAACTCTAAGCCCAAGCACATGCCTCTCTGTGATACAGCCACTGCAGTCATGGCATTGAGCAGTGAGTCTGAACTGAATTTCTCTCAGCAACAAACTAGTAACCAATCATCACAGGAAAGTGGACAACAGGAGTTGCAGCCAGCAACAGTTCTTCCTGAAGTAGGAGCATAACAGGAGGCTGAGTTTCCTGCTGAGCAAGATGTTGTTCTTTAATTATTGGCTTCACGATCTCCAGCAAGAAAAAGAAAGGGTACTCCATCATCTTCTCCAGGCCCCCTTCTGATGATCTGCACATGGATTGGACCCCCGACCGATTCCGAGACTTGCCCTGAGAAACAAGGGAAAAGGAAAGTTCTTGAAAGTCTTAGAATTATGGAAAGTGACAGTGATGAAGATGAGCTAGTGATTGTTAGTATAGAGGGCAGGTCAGAGGACACCCAGATGACCCCTTCTATTCACCCTGCTCAGAGAGATGTGGCTCCACCACCACCACCGCCTCTGGCTTCCATATATGTAAGGCCCCTGTCAAGACCACCACTACCACAGTCGAAGTATGCCATAAAGAGAGGCAAACGACACAGCCACCTACCTCCAGTTCTTCAGGCATTGGTAGTGGCATAATAAAAAGGTTATCCTTTCTAGTTTGGAACATCTTTTTGATTAGCAAGCAGGAAGATAACATTGCAATATGTTCCATTTGCCATGCGAGTGTTCATCGAGGTAAGCCAGGTTTGCACTATGGTACTGGAGGCCTGTCATCCCATCTGACAAAACATCACACAATCCAATGGGAGGAGCACCTTAGAAAGATAGCTGGTGGTGGTGGTAGTGGTGGTGATGAGAGAGGTGAAGCACCTGAGTGCACAATTATAGAAGAAGAAGGTGGTCATGAGGAAGAAGAAGATGACAGCATTACAAAAAGCAGCCCTGTCCCCTGTAGTGTTCAACCATCACCTGCATCAGCAAACTCCAAATAGTTCAAGACGCAGATGCAGACACCTCTGCTGCATTCAGTGATTCCCCCAAGATGCACATTGAGTCTAATGCAGCCTAGTTTTCTCTGGAAGTAGCCTGTTTCACTGGCACCACAAAAGAAAAAAGTCCAATCTACTATTACGGGTACTGTTACAGGAATGTAACCACCCAAAGGCACATTTGTAAAATGAGAAGCTGGCAAAATGGTTAGCTCTGGACATCCTCCCTTTTTCTTTTGTGTAAGGAGTGAGATTTTTAGAATTTGTGGTGGCCATCTGCCTGAAATGGAAAGTTACCAGCCAGATCTATTTTGCCAGAGTTGCTGTTCCAGCGCTCCATCATTATGTGCTGCAATTAGATGGCCAAGCTATGCAGCAGAGTGTTGTTCCCATTACCCACCTGGCAACAGACATGTGGACCAGTTGTCAAGCAACTGATTACATCTGTATCACTTCACACTGGATCTCTTTTGTGGGGGTTAGGCAACAGTTATCTGCACTGGGCGTTCGGCGGCATGCAACAGTAGCGATATTCACCATGGAGAAATCACATATAGCTGCAAACATCTTGGAAGAGTTTAACATTGAGCTGTTTGGATGGCTTCAACCCAGAGGTCACAGAATTGGATTTGTCACCATGGACACTGGCAGTAACATTGTCAAGGCGATGGCAGATGGTGGATATTTCAGGGCCCTGTGTTTGGTGAATTCCATCAACCTGATTGTCCAGAACTTTCTCAAAAAAGAAGACATAGTCAGTAACATATTGTCCACCTGCCAAAGAATCTGCCCTCATTTCAGTCATTCTTTTAAAGCCCAGAAGCTGTTGAGGATCATTCAGCGTACTAACAGAGTACTGGTTAAAGCCCTCATACAGGAGGTGCCAACACGTTGGAACTTGACCAACTCCATGTTGCAGCTCCGTGCTGCAACATCCATTTGAGCAATACAGATCGATCACTGTCTATGTCCTTCAAAGAGGAGGGGATGCAACTGGGGGAAAGTATGACAATGGAGAAGAACAAATGGTGGCTAGCCAAATACCTGACACAAATGCTACTTCCTTTTGCGGTTTTCACATGGAAAGTCAGTAAAGAGGACAGTATGATGAGCCAAGCAATCCCATTGTTACCTCTGGTACAGGGCCATGTGAAAAAGGTGTGGCAAAGGTTTGCCAGTGTGAACAAAGAAGCATATGAGTTGGTTCAGAGCTTAATCCTTTGCTTGGCTCTTAATCCAAGGCTGCAAAGAGAGCTTGTGTCCTCCAAAGAGTACATATGTGACACAATACTTGATCCATGGTACAAAATAATACTGCCCACTTTAATTCCTTTTCAGAAGGGGATGTTTTACTTTACAACACTTGGGTTGTTGATCAAGAGAGAGACCTGGAAGTAGAATCAATCAATCAATCAATCAATCAGGGAATTTTAAAGCGCACTACTCACCCGTGAGGGTCTCAAGGTGCTGAGGGGGGGAGATGGGTACAGCTCCGGGATTAGCCGAAGAGCCAGGTCTTAAGGCTCTTCCTGAAGGTGTGCAGGGTGGGGGAGCATCTGATGTTGACAGGGAGTTCATTCCAGGCCTTGGCAGCGACGTAGGAGAAGGCTCTTCCACCCGCTCTGGATCTGCGGATGCGCTGGGTTTCTGCCAGGGCGAGATCGGCTGAGCGGAGGTTTCTTTTGGGTACGTGGAAACAGACTCTGTCATTGAGGTATTTGGGTCTGATGTTGTGGAGCTAGCTAGAACAGCTAGAAGTTAGTGGCCTGGGCAGAGGTTCAGGCATGCAGCATTCAACCTCCTGAGAGGGCAATGCTATTATCCCACCAGCAACACCAGAAACAGAAGAATCAGAACCAACCTCTGCAATGGCTTGGTTTCAAGTGGCAGGGCCTAAGTCAAGTGCAGAGGCGAAGGCAACGGAGGTCGAGCAAAAAGCAGCACCAACGACCATTCAGAGGATGACCCAAAAGATGTCTACCTGGATCAAAACCAATTGGTCTAATGGTATGGGAGATGTGACAATCGCCAGAGCTCAGCAAGCTGACAATAAAGTATCTGTATTGTCTGCTAGCCAGTGTGTCTTCTGAGCGCATGTTCAGTACAGCTAGTGTAGCTGTCACAGTCAGAAGGACCAGTCTCTCGCCTCAAAATGTAGAGAGATTGACCATGATAAAAATGAACCAATACTTCATACCACAAGATTACACTGTTCCTGAAACAGCACAGGAGGAGGATGAGCGCTATTGGTCAGACTCAAGTGCGCTAGCTGATCAACTTCTGGGCAAACCCCCTGAGTTTGAGGACAAACTCTACTTCCCTAACTAAGTTGGCCACAACAGAACTTCCATAGATTATCATCAAACTGCTTTGCAAAAAAGAAAAAAAGGGATATAGACGAACATTTATATATTTGCTGTCTGACTTATACAGCCCCACCATGTATTTAAATGTATGGAGTTGAGTTGGACCAGTTTCAGAAATGTTGATGAAACTCTTTCACTCACTGGATGATGTCATCAGTGATGTCATTTGAGATGTCATCAGTGATATCATTAACCATGTCATGAGTGATGTAATATGTGAGGTCATAAGCAATGCATTGCAGTGGCATATGTTGTAATTGGCTCAGGTAACTAACTATACTGCTGAATTTCTATGGTTTTGTACGTGTGAAATCTGAGCCTAACTATAATGTCCCTGTAACCTTTGGTTTTTTCAGTGAATTTCTAAAGTTTTTTAAATTCTATTTCCTAACTATAACGTCCCAGTAAACTTTGGGGGTTTTTCAGTGAATTTCTACGTTTTTTAAAATTCTATTTCCTAACTGTAACCTGTAACCTTTGAGAGTGAATGTGTGAGTGAGTGCAAGAGTGTCTCAGTGGGAGTGAAAGTGGGAGTGAGAGCATGAGTGTCTCAATGCATGTGTGAGTGTGTGTGTGAGTGTCTGAGTGGGCCTGGAAGTGGTGCATAAGTGTTTTACTGTGTGTGTCTGTGTGTGTGTGGATGCATGAGTGTCTGAGTGAGTCTGTGAGTGGGTGTGTGAATGCCTGAGTGGGTGTCTGCGTGGGTGCATCAATGTCTGAGTGTGTGTCTGAGTGGGTGTGGGTGTGAGAGTATCTGAGTGCCTTCATGTGCGTGTGAGTCAGCCTGTGAGTGAGTGCATGAGTGTCTGAGTGGGTCTGTGAGTAGGTGCATGAGTCTCTGAGTGGGTGTCTGAGTGGTTGCATCAGTGTCTGAGAGTGTCTCAGTGGGTCTGTGAGTAGGTGTGAGAGTGTCTCAGTGGGTTTGCAATGGCCTCCATTAGTGTGTGAGTCAGGCTGTGAGTAGGTGCATGAGTCTCTGAGTGGGTCTGTGAGTGAGCATGTGAGTCTCTGAGTGGGTCTGTGAGTAAGTATATGAGTCTCTGAGTGGGTCTGTGAGTGGATGTGTGAGTATCTAAGTGGGTCTGTGAGTGGGTGAATGAGTGGGTCTGTGAGTAGGTGTGTGAGTCCCTGAGTTGGTCTGTGAGTGGGTGCATGAGTGTGTGAGTGGGTCTGTGAGTGGGTATGTGGCTGTCTGAGTGGGTCTGTGAGTGGGTGTGTGAGTGTCTGAGTAGCTCTGCGAGTGGGTGTGTGAGTGTCTTTCTGGGTCTGTGAGTGGGTCTGTGAGTGGGTAAGTGGGTCTGTGAGTGGGTGTGTTAGTGACCATGACAAATTTGAATGGGGTAGGGGCAGCACGGCCTCCCTCCATGGGCCGATTTTGGCCTCAGGGACCCCATCCCCTGGGGCCTACCATAATTCAATGGGGGAGCTGAGCTGCATGGCCCCCCTCCCCAGCCAATTTCAGCCCCAGGGACCCCATCTCCCGGGGCCCAGCCACAATAAAATGGGGGAGGGGCTGCACGTCCCCCTCCCTTGGCTGGTTTTGGCCAATTTTGGCCCCGATAGTTTTAATGCAAGCTTGCACGGCCCCCCTCCTCGGGCTGATTTTGGCCCCGGGGATCCCATCTCCGGGGCCTGGCCTTAATGCAGTGGGGGGGTTGATTTCAGCCCCAGGGCCCCATCCCCCAGGGCCCGTCCATGTCTCCTGGTTGCACTTGGCACCCAGTGTACAGCATTGGGAACGCGGGGGAGCTTCAATGCCCCCACCACCCCAGCCAGTTCCCTGCCTCTTGTGGGCACTGCATTGCTGCTGCACAGAGGGAGCTGCTGGAAGGCAGCTCCCTCCATGCAGGAGCAATAGTTTCATCTCTTTCCCTGCTCGCGTACTGGAAAGAGATGAAACCTCCACTTCTAGAGGGCAGGAGCACTTTGACAGCTCCTGCCCGCTGGAACTGGAGTGTTTGCTTTTGCTGGGCTGGAGCTGTCAGCTACCGCCAAGCAAAACCAAACAGCTATGTCCCAGGGGTGGGCACCCTGGGACATAGCAGGATCCGGCCCTGGGGAATGGCGGTCCCCAGGGCCATATATGGCTCTAGGAGGGGGACTGCATGTCCCACCTCCTTTGTTGTTCATGGGCCAGCCCCGGGGAGGTGGTGGTCCCCTCCCACTTTAAAATCTATTTTTGCCCTGGGAAGGTGGTGGCCCCATGGGGGCGGGGGAGTCAGGGTGACCGCCTATATTATTTAATGTTTTTTGCCCCAGGGGAGGTCCTGGTCCCCGGGGCTCAGGGGTCCGTGCACCCCCTGCATTATTAATCCATGAACACCAGAGGTGGGGGTCCCTGGGGCTTCCAACAGCATGAAGTATAGAGTTTCCAGAAGTGACTTTTCTGTGCATACTTGTCTCAATTTTATTGTGTTTAATAAACACTTGCAGATCAAGAAATTCCACCTGGGTCCTGCTAACATGTGCTATGCACTGTATGTTGATGGAATTATGGTTAATCAAGTCAACAAATGATTCAGCTGACTCCAATATGCCCCTCCAAACCACAAAAAGTTAATCAATATATAATAGCCAATATACTACATGATCATTCCATAATTTATTGTGGTCAGCAATGAGCATCCACTCCTCCCACCAGCCCATGTGTAAACACACGTAACTGGGGTTTCCAATTCACATTCATCATATTTAGGGAAGAGCACTGGCATTCAGGCCTGGTTAGCAGGCTTCAGTGCACTTTCAGAGTCATGCACCAGTAGCTAGTAGTCCAAATGGGGGCAAAAAGTGGGGGGACACCTGCAAAAAGCTGGTTTCCTTACACCTTGCTTTAGCTGGAAGAGTCCTGTGTGAGAAGGACCCTCTTTTGTGGTGCCATGACAATTTTTGGGACTAATGCTACTGTTTTTTTAGCTCTGCACACATCGGGCCCGATTCACAGAACTAACTTAAGACAAAATCCTAAATTTACTACCATTTTTGTATTCACAGAAGGCACTTACTCATTTTGGTATTCACAGAAGGCACTTACTCATTTTGTTATTCACAGAAGGCACTTACTCAATTTGGTATTCACAGAAGGCACTTACTCATTGATGAGTAAGTGCCTTCTATGAATACCAAAATGAGTAACTTACTCATTTTGAGTAACTTACTCATTTTGAGTATCTTACTCATTTTTAGTAACTTACTCATTTTTAGTAACTTACTCATTTTGGTATTCACAGAAGGTACTTACTCATCAATGAGTAAGTGCCTTCTGTGAATACCAAAATGAGTAACTTACTCATTTTGAATAACTTACTCATTTTGAGTAACTTACTCATTTTGGTATTCACAGAAGGCACTTACTCATCAATGAGTAAGTGCCTTCTGTGAATACCAAAATGAGTAAGTGCCTTCTGTGAATACCAAAATGGTAGTAAGTTTAGGATTTTGTCTTAAGTTAGTTTTGTGAATCGGGCCCTGAGGCACCGCTGTCCATGCTTCAGTGTATTTCTACTGACCCTTAAAGTATGGTAAAATTGGCTAATTTTCAATTGGCGTATTTAACTTTCCAATAAGGGCATAGTACATTGTACAGGAAATGTACAAATCATAGTACAGTTAAAGGTCACATGTAGACTGTAGCATGTATTATGACATTCACTTGGCTAACTAAGAAAGCATGACATCATCCCTAGAGGTGTAACCTGACAGCTGCAGCTTAAAAAGCCGCAGACAGACCTGCCATTGAAAACCCTTTCTGACAGGAGAACACCTGGTCTTTACTGCTAAATAAGTCATTCCTAAATAGGCCTTACAGCGCACATGGCAGGTTGCCTAGTTTTTAAAAGTTAAACATGTGAAAATTAAAGGTTGATATGTTCCTACACTCGCTTGTCTCCAAAACCTATTTTCTCTGTACAGGTGATGTGACTTTTTCTGTGTGAAAAGCTAAAGTACAATTAGAATGCAAATTTGTAACATTGGTTTGAAAAAGCTATAGCATCTATTTCACCATGGTTTTTAATATTTATTGTGGGATGTCTTAAAAGTGAAAGAAAAGTGACTTATAGAATAAGTAATATCGTGCCTTAGCTACCCATCTGCCAGTGCTGTACCCTTTAAGTATATGTGAATCTGCCCCCAGACCAGGAACAGTGGCTTAGGCCCTTTGGAAAGATGGCTGGATGTGAGGTATGCAGCTCAGTTTACCTCAGGAACGGTCATTTAGGAATGTCCAGGAACTTCATTGGCTTGAAAGAGATCAGGTACAGGCATACTCATTCATAGTTTAGTGTAAAGTGAGAGCCCAGGGTCCACTTCAGAGATTCTGGTTCCATTCGCAGCGGGAAGGGAACTGGTCTTAGAATACATTTAGTGTGCATAGGCATTAGTGTGCAGCTCTTTACCATGATAATGCCCCTGGATGAGCCAAAAGCCTCCTCCTGGGAGGAAAAAAGGTTCTACCATCTTGAGTTTCCCTGAGAATTGTGCGCTATGGGGAAAACATGATTTTGCTTGCCCTTTGGAACTTTTTATGTGTTAATAAGGGAGTTATCGCCACCCACTGGCTAGTGGACTGCACAAAGGAGGCACCTCACCCCCAAGTTCCTTAGAACACATTTGCATGTGTGGATGAACAGAAGAGAAAGAAGCCTGCTGTCTGTTCCTGTGAGGAGACCTGATGGGCTGGACATGCTCTCACTGCTATTAAGGACTGAGAAGTGGACTTGAAGGGTCAGTTGGTTGACCTCCTGTGTGGCACCAAGGGCACAACAAGCTGCAAGTGACATCTCTTAAAGTGACCAGTTACAAATTAACCCTGACTGGATCCTGCTGGTGGCCTTTGCTTGAGTCGTTTCTGGTCTGTAACTGCAGTCCCTGAGGTCCTGTAAATCAGAGGAGTCACTTGGAGGAGCCACTCCAAAGAGAAGGAAAAGTTGCAGGACCATTAAAAATGAACACAACTTCAGGGTGGCAAGAAAAACTGGGTTGGGCCTATCAGAGCGTTGTTGGCACTTAGAAGAAGGCCTTAGCTGACCCTCACGGCAAAGGTATCCAGCTTTGATGCACCATGGCCAGCAACAACTTATTTGCTTGTCCTGCTGGTGAAAATTGAGTTAATAAAAAAGACAATAAGTCCCTGTGTAGAAAGGTGGTCCAGGTATCCAGCTGAGAAGAGGTATTGGAGAGGATGCAAAATTAGAATTATCCTGCTTGTACCTTTTCAGAGGGACCTTGCCCAATGTGTATCTGACTTTGAGAGGACTTGTTGGGCAGCAAGGAATTCTGCAATATTTTGGCTCATTTCTTTAGGGACAAAGTGGAGGCAGTGTATAAAGAGCTTAGTGGATATGGCAATACACTGATTGAGAAGCCCACAGCGGACATGCCATTTTCCCCCGCTCGCCTGCTGACCTGTTTCTCTATACCTCCTATAGAGCAGATCATCCAAGTGGTTAAGACTTCTAAATCTGGGGCTCCGCAAGATCCCTGTCCTCCGAAAATATTGCATTTAGTCCCTGAAGTGGTCAGTGAGCAACTTTGGGTCCTGTTTAAAGGGATCATTGGCTCAGCTATCTTTCCTGTTGCATGGAAAAATGCATCGATCCTGCCGCTTCTGAAGAAATCCGAGCTGGACCCAGCTGAGCCGAGCAGCTATAGACCCATCTCAAGACTACCCTTCCCCGCAAAAGTATTGGAGAAAATATTAAATATGCAACTCTCAACCTTTATTTCCTCCGAGAATCTTTTGGACCCATCGCAATATGGGTTCCGAGAGGGACACAGTACAGAAACGGTCTTGATTTTGGCCACTGAGAAACTAAGATCTATTTTGGATGATGGGGGAGGGCCGCATTGATATTATTAGATCTGTCAGCGGCCTTCGATACGGTGAACCACACTATTTTAATCAATAGACTCTCAGAACTAGGCATTAGAGGACTGGCCCTTAAATTGCTGTCCTCCTTCCTCTCTGATAGAGTCCAATCAGTTGAAGCGGGGGCCTTCACCTCAGAACAGTTCTCGCTCCCGTGTGGGGTGCCACAGGGCTCGGCCCTGTGCCCTACGTTGTTCAATCTGTATGTCTCCCATCTGATCAAAATCATCAGACAATGTGGGTTCTCAGTGGTCTCGTACGCTGATGACACCCAATTGGTGGTGTCAGTTTCCAGCAATATTGAAGAGACAGCAGATCGTTTCAATCTCTGCATGTCTCAGGTACATCACTGGATGAGTCTGAACTTCCTAAAATTAAACTGCGGAAAGACTGAGGTTCTCTTATTGGGCTTGAATACCTCTTTCTGGACACCCATATGGTGGCCGACTTGCCTGGGAGACACCCCAACGCCTGTAAATAAGGCTAAAAATGTAGGTGTTATCTTTGATGACAAATTGACTTTCAAACATCAGATTAGTGCCCTCACTTTCTCCATTTTTTTCATACTGAAGATGATTAGAAAAATCCGCCCCTTCATTCCACCGGAGTCAGTAAAAATTCTGGTGACTGTACTGGCATTGTCCAAACTGGACTATGGAAACGCACTGTATGTAGGGATCCAAAAGCAGCATCTTCAAAAGCTACAACGGCTTCAAAATGCTGCTGCTAGATTACTGCTGGATATCCCGAAATTACAGTCGGTCTCGCATAAGTTGAAGATCCTACACTGGCTCCCTGTGGATAAGAGAATTATATTCAAATCCTAATGTCTAGCCTTCAAGGCACTCCACGGGGTGGGTCCTGACTTCTTGAAAAAGCAACTAAAATGGTATACACCAACTAGAAATTTGAGGTCGGCTCACTGCAAACTCCTTCAAACGCCCAGATTCAAAAGAGCCTGCTGGGGCGGAAGAAGCTTCATGTCGGGAACCGTTAAAACCTTGAATGTGCTTCCCGGTGAGATAAAGAATTGTCAAACTATTATGGCCTTTAGAAAAGCTTTAAAAACTTGGCTTTTTGTAAATTAACTTTCAGCCCTTGATTGCATGTAACTTTCTACTTTCCATCAGGTTTGAGCGCCTAGACGCCTTCGTGTATGTGTGTGCTATATAAATGTTTAAATCAAATCAAATCATACAGCCTTCAGTCCTGCTCCCACTTGCTTTGAGCTTGAGAAAAAAGACTAAGGTATTCATTTAGAATTCTCCTGGCAGTCCTGAAATAAAAAAGAACAGTATAATGCACTTAAATCGACGGCCCCAACTCTGGGACAGCGCCATTGGCAACATGACGTTTAGCCTGACTCTAAACATAACTAGTGGACAGTCAGTTTGTGGTGGAGTACCCCGTCTGCCAAATACTAAAAAGGGCCTAAGTGAGAACGTTACATTTTTGACCAGGTTGACTCACTTGACTTAGTTGATCTCTGGTGCAGTGTGGTTGGCTGCAATTTGTGACCTAGATCCTAGTCAACCACATCCATAGATTCTATGCTGTTTCCTGGCGATTTTAACTGCCTAGATGCTTAACACATTTCCCATCAGTTAGGCCTGTCTGCTCTGTGCCATAGCTACCAAGTTTAATTTCTGAAAATATGTGTTTGACCTGACATGATTTTGAACTTGGGAAATACCCCCATCCTCACTAATAACCTATCTTCTTATACACCCCATGAAATATAGGGCTGCTTACTTGCCTGTACCTAAAAGGCACACTCCCTCACTCACATGAGTAATTTTATGTTTCTTTTCTGGGTGCAAAAATAGCTACAACACGTTTACCTCAAGTGTCTCTAGAAGCTGAAGGCTGCTGAAGTGAGGATGTTGAAATGAACCAGAGTAAGTATTTTACTGCTGTTTATTCCCTATGTTTTATGGTCATAATCTAAATACAGGGGTAATGGTTGCTGTCAGTGGTAATACCACTGTAGCCATTACTGTCGTATATGCTGGCAGGTTCCAATTGGACCCCATGGATGCTCTGGGCTGGTGGTTGAGGAGTAAACTGCTTGATTGTGACTGTCTGGCTCCTTTCAGCTTTTCTTTTACTATCCTAGTAATATTTGTTTGGCATTACTCCATTAGTAATATTTGCTAGGCAGGCCAAAGTTGGGAGAGGCCCGATAGACTCTGATCTGGTGTGTTGACAGGAGGAATCTGACCTATTTGAGCTCTTTTAAGGTCTACTGGGCAACATTTTAGCAACTTAATGGCTACTTTCTAGTTGGAATTTTTTTTAGATGCCTGACTAATTACCTCTGGGCTGGTGGGTGAGTGGGGTTAAGGGGGCTATGTTATAACACCTGCCTCCTCACCTGGTGAATTAGCTGGTTAATTTGATCCTTCTTGGGCTACCTATGTTGAGTGGGCAGAGTTTCATATATGAGTATCGTCCAAAAACAGTGAGACTCAGTAGTAACAAAATGATTTCTTGCTCGATTGTGGTTTGCTCCCCAAACAGCTCCAGCTGCGTGGATGATCAAAAGGGGGGCATCTAAGGTGAGAAGCCCTTCAGATGATGGAATGTGGTCAGTGTTCAGTTGCTGAAGACTTACAATTGACTAGACTCTGAGCAAAACAAAGTCCTCTACTTGCCTAGGGTTCTGCTCGGTGATGTAACATTGACCTGGTTGAACAACTAGGTCAGTATCAGGTCAAAGCTGCTTGCTAAATAGCCCGGAGCCCCAAGGATTCAACTCCTACAATTGTTAAAGAGCAAGAAAGGTGAAAATATATAACTCAAACATCCCATTATTAGCAAAAGTGATAGAAAAGTGTGTGCAGCAACAACTAAGCCAACACATATCCAAATTCAATCTACTAGACATCTGCCAATCGGGATTTAGACCTATTCATAGTACTTAAACGGCAATACTACATATCGTGGATGATGCATTACTCGCCCTCGACCACAACAAAACATGCCTTTTAATCCTTCTTGACCTATCATTAGCATTAGACACAGTCAACCACGAGCTGCTGCTAGATCGTCTGGAAACAAAGATGGGCTTCTCAGGGAAAGTTCTAGAATGGTTCAAGTCCTTCTTGAGGAATACAACACAGAGATTTCTGGTGAATCATAACCTATCAGCATCTTCCCCCACTCAGATTGGAGTTCCACAAGGCTCAACCCTCTCTCCGTCACTATTCAACCTATACATGGAACCACTTAAAGAGATACTGCGCCTTGCCAACATCTCTTTCCACATGTACGCTGATGACACTCAGATTTACATGAAGGTTTCATCGTTGGAGGAGATCAAGTCAATGAACGAGGCATTAAAGTCAACAATGCTATGGTTAACCAGAAATCAGCTCAAACTAAACACGCAAGAAACAGAATTCCTCCTTATATCCCCCACAAAAAATGTGACCGCTGTAAAAGAATGGACCAGCTCTATCATCGCACTTAACTGCACCCCAAACATGGTGGATTCAACCAAATCACTAGGAGTTACTATTGATAAGAGCCTGAACAAGCAAGCCCACATCAACTCGTTAGCTAAGAATGCCCGTTTTCACTTGAATTACATTAGGAAATTGAGACCTTTCATGGAAACAGCAGACCTCAAAATGGCAGTCCAGGCATTAGTAATCTCGAGGATTGAATACAGATGCTCTACACTCTCTGGACTTCCCTGGATTACAACGGCTCCTCTAAAAGCCTGCCTAAATGCAGCAACAAGGCTTATAACAGGGTCAAAAAAATTCAACCACATCTCTCCTCACCTGAAGGCCCTGAACTGGCTACCATACAAAGCCAGAATTCAACTCAAAATAACATGTATCACACAGAAAGCATTACACCTCAATACACCAAGGTATCTAGCTCAGAAACTGGTGATTTCCGGGGGTATCAGATCTTCCAGGAGCACCAGAGATCTACTACTGAAGCCACCAATGTTCCAGAGGAAAAAAACATATGACAGAGCCTTCTCTGGAGCGACACCAAAAATCTGAAACTCTCTACCTCCAAGCATCAGAAGATTACCAAACGCCGCAAGATTCAAGAAAGAAACCAAGATATTTCTAATGAGCAAATTCCTCCCGTAACCTTTTCCGTTCAATCTCGCAGCCTCAACTATAAACTGCGTGCTTAATCCACGCACAAACATCTCGTACCAAGGTCCCATCCCACCCGATATTTTTAGGGGTTTATCATCAATGATGTCAATTAAATAATTTGCAATATGGGATCCGCTAGACTTGCATTCTGTGAATGTGCACAAGTCTTCGTCGCTGAATGAAGTTAATGTTATGGTTTCTGAATCGGTAAATGCTTTCGTGTGAAATGTACAATAGAAACTAAGTATATATGGTTGTAATGTGAAGCGCTCTGATACACCACGGGGTCTAGTTCGCGCTATATAAAACAATAAAAATAAATAAATAAATAACTCCTGCATTGGACCAGGCCCCTCCAAGGGATGGACTTCACAGTAGAGCACAGGGCTAGATTGCCACAGGGGAACACTATGGATTTCTGTAAAAGTTCATGCACCCAAGCAACGGGGATGACCATGGCAAGAAGTGATGCCTGGTAGGTCTGATCTGGGTTGGGCAGGTTGTTTCTCAAATTCTTTATATTTCCAGAATTCTGGATTCAAATGTGTTTCTTGGAAATCCCACTAGATCCACAATATCCTTTGTTGCCCATTGTAATCGGGCTCGGTGAGGTTTGAACCTTGCTGCATCACAGCTCACTACTAGAGATCAATCTTGTAATACATCTGTAAACAATACTGCTTATCTGTAATGGTGCCTTGTGTTTGCTATTGAGTCCTTTACTGTTTCATTTGTAACTTGATACTTTAACTGTGAAACACTTTAAATCCATTGGGCCATGACTATATAATAGAACATCACAAATAAATAAATATCAATCAGGTATGCACGCTCATGAAACCCTTTAAATTACATCCTTAAACTATGAATTGGCTTAAAGAAGGATTTAATAGGGCATCTGATACCAAAGGGCAGGAGGCACAGATAAAGAACCTTACTAATTAGGGAAATCAGGAAGTAGTAATGACACACTATGGGATGCACCAGCAACATGCAGATTGTATAGATTAGATAGGAGGAGAGGTGAACACAGATATGGAGGTTTCATAGTTAACCACAGAAGAAGATAATTTTGAATTAAAAGAATGAAAAATAAAGAAGATGAAGGTTTGCAAGCATATATGAATAGAAGCATGATAATTGGTGGGAGGCACAAACAAAATCTGTCGACTCAACCTCAACTTGTGAATGATGCCTGTTAGAACTGGGGGTCTCTAGTTGGCAATGGTATACACCTTTGTCCAAATAGGGACCCTTGCTTCTAAGTCAGGGAAAGGGGATTACACTACTGGATAACCCCTGCTCACCCCCTTGGTAGCTTGGCACAAGGAGACAGGCTTATCTCAGAGGCAGTGTGTTAAGCATTTGTGAACACATACAGTAATACAGTGAAAACACTACAGATGGACACCACACAGGATTTATAAAAATAAGTATTCTTTATATAGACTTAACACAAGACCACAAACGACAAAAATCCACAATACTGTACTTAAAATAGACTTAAAGATGGTAGAAGTAACTTAGTTCAAGTAGATGATAAATGCGACACGTTTCTCACAAAAGTACCTTGGATGCGTAATGCAAAACAAACAAAGGGTCCGCAGGGAAGGCGATGCGGCGAGCAGGCGCCTCGATGCGATGCGATGCGACGATCCGGTGCGATGCGATGAGAGTGCGCCCTTGATGCGATGCGACGACGTGAAGACGATGCGTGCATGCCCGACGGCCGTGCGGCGAACGCTGTACTTTGGAGCTGCGACACGCTTCTCCGGTGATGCGACGGTAGGCAGCTGCGACGGCGACACACTTCTCCGGGGATGCAACGGCGACCCTTGCGGTGGGGACACGCTTCTCCGGTGATGCGACGGCAGGCAGATGCGACGCAGTCACGCTGCTCCGGTGATGCGATGGCAGGCAGCTGTGACGAAGACACGCTTCTCTGGTGATGCGGCGGCGGCCTCTGCGGCGGCGACACGCTTCTCCGGCGATGCGACGGCAACAGCTGCGACACGCTTCTTCTCATTGAGTCGCGCTTCCAGCTCCCAGCGACACGCAGGCTTCTGCAGACAGAATTCCCAGCAAGGAATTTCAGAGGGGAGCTGGTGGTGAAGTCTTTTGTCCCTGAGACTTCAGCAGGAGGCAAGCACAAGTTTAAGCCCTTGGAGAAATATTCTGCAAGATGATGAAAGTTCTTTAAAAGTTCCTTCTCCTTTCCTTGGCAATAAAGAAACCACTGCAGGCCAACCCAGCAAACAGCACACTGGCAGAGGGGCATTCCAAACTCCTGCAGTTTCCTTGGTTCTTCTCCTTTGCAAAGGTTCGTCTTGATGTTCCAGAAGTGATCTAAAGTTCTGGGGTCTGGGTCCCCCTTTTTATATCCATAAATCCTTTGTCCTCTGAAGGCAGAGGGTCCTGTACCTAGTCCAAACCAGTTCTGTGTGCATTCTGCCAGTGCACACCTTCTTCCTTTGTCAGTGTGGGCCAGGGACATCAGACGCACCACAGGAGGTGGAGCCAGCATTGTGGAAGGCAGGCACAGCCCTATTCAGGCCCAGGTGCTACTCCTCCCACCACTCTACATGCAGATAGGTCTATTCAGCCCTGTGCTGACTCACCCTGTCTCCTGGAGTCCCCCAGCCCCTGTCACTCACAAAACCAGACATACAATACACAAGCTAGCAGAGGCAGGCTGGATGTTTAGGTAAGAAAATACCTACTTTCTAAAAGTGGTATTTTCAAACACAGAATGTTAAAACCAACTTCACTAAAAGATGTATTTTATCATTCTGAGTTCAGGCATACTAAATTTGTTTCTCTACCATGTTCCCTGGGTCAGTTAGGATTATAAAATGTTATAATCAAGCTGCCCATTCTGGCCCATGGGGACAGGTTGCCTTGTAATAGTGAAAAACGAAATTGGCTGTAATTCACTATCAGGACATGCCACACACACCTACTTACAATGCACCCTGCCCTTGGGCCTACCTTAGGGGTGGCTAACATGTAGAAAAGGGAAGGTTTAGGGACTGGTAAGTGGGTGCACTTACCAAGTCGACATGGCAGTACTAGACTGCACACAGGCTCTGCAATGGCAGGCCTGAGACACACTTTACAAGCTGCTTCTGTGGGTGGCACAGCCAATGCTGCAAGCCCACCAGCAGCATTTGATTTACAGGCCCTGGGCACCCATGGTGCACTATACTAGAGTCTGACAAGTAAATCAAATAATCCAATCATGGAGTCACTAATCCATACATCAATTTACCATAGGGAGCACTTGCACTGTGGCACTGAATAGCAGTGGCACAGTGCCCAAAGCATCTAAACCAGCAACACATATCAAAAACAGAGGAGGCTATCAGAAAAAAAATGGAAGGGAGACTCACGCCAATGGTACCAGGTCTAACAATGCCCTTCTTCAGGAGTTCACATCTACAAAAATAGCATTTTCACCCTGGCCTATGATGGAATCTCCAGACGTGGTTATGCTCATGCAGCAGCAGTGACCAAGATGATTGTGGCCTACCAGGATGGAGCAGTAGGCCACAGCCTGGAGGAAGGGGCGTCACAGCACACACTTAAAGTGTTAGTTGGCCGTGTGCTGCTGATGCGCTGCTGTTTCACTTTTCGGCATGATGCATGCTGAGCCTCACTGGTAAAAGCAGGTCTTTTCTGCTAAAGACACTTAGAATTATCAAGTTATGGCAGTAACTTGTCCCATATCACTGTTGGATAGACACCTAAGACACCCCTGATTCTGTAGGACACAGAGAGCCTTCCAGGGAGGTTGGGAGGTGTAGGGGCATAAGATGGAGAACAATGTCATTCAATACAGAGAGAAGGAGGGTGTAGAAGGGTGTGAGGCATTTTGGCTGTGGTAGGGCATTAAAGACCTTTGGTGAATAAGGGACTATTGGCCACATATGGCTGCGGTGTAGGAGCTCTTGGCTGCAGGTCCTGTGGTATTGTATTACCTATCTGTAAATATCCCTAGCTTACCCCTACCATCCACGTCAAAAACAATCATACTGCAAATGCAGAAGGCTCGAGGATCAGGGACATACAAAATAACCACTTACTTGTTGCTCTAATCATTGTCGGGGATCCACGGCACAGTTCGACCCATCGTCAAGTGCTGGAGGTGCAATAGCGTGACACTCTGTAGGAGCCTGGGGCTGGACGTCCACCCCAACTGGAGGGAAGGATGGGCTTAGTGAGGAACGGAGCCCGGTCTAACTGAGCCGGTGAGTGCCTTGCTTCCGCCTCGCCCTAGCTCTGAGTATTGAGTCGGCCCTCGCTGTATGCTATTGTCAGCAAGACCTTGTGCGCCACCGCCCACCCTGCCGGGGTGCAGGGGAGTGCCTTGCCTCCCACTTGCCCCAGCTCTGCTTCCTAAGTCGGCACGTGCTGGGGGCTAACGAGAACTCATTGTCCACAGGGACATCGCAGCTCTTCTTCCTAAGTCATTATTGTAAATGGGGTAACCCAGTATAGTGTCAAAGGACCTGGATATCGATCAGTAAGGAAAACAATTGGTCCTAGACACTCCTAACCATACTTAATTTAATAACTGTAGGAGAGTATGTTATGAAATCAATTCATACAGCCAAAAATATATAATATAGAGGCACATTCAATAGGGAAGAGCTCATAAATAGGAGGCCACCCAAAACTCCTTCAATTGCAAACATCAATTTATTTCACGCTGTGTCCTATTTGTAGGAGAGTAGGATCTGCTTCACATGGGTACCCCCACTTTTTGCTGATGCTTCACTGTTTTTCGACTTTAGTCTGGCTGGGGCCCTGCTAATCAGGACCCCAGCCTAGCTACTTCCTCTCTAAAATGGTTTCCATGTGCCCTAGGCACATCTCTGATTGGAATCTGGAGTGCCCTTATAAGTCCCTAGTATATGGTATACTATGTACCCAGGGCATAGGTACCTCAGAGGCCTACCAGGGGCTGCAGCATGTATTGTGCCACCCCTGGAAGGCCATCCAAAATGACACCACAGGTCTGCTACTGCAGCCTGGGTAAGGTGGTGCATGCACCCCTTACAGTGGTATAGGCTACCTATATCACTACCATTGCACACACATATAAACCTATAAGTCACTCCTATGGCAGGCCTTACCAATCCTGAAGGCAGAGTGCTGGGTTCTTATGTGAGAGGGTGCCCCTCTACAGCGTTCGGAGTCCCTCCTCTGATGCTGTTTGTGGTACAGCCTGGCCATATACTCTTAAGTGCATTATATCCTCGCGGTACAATGCTAACTTTGGACTGGCTGCACCAAAACATGTCGTGTTTGGTGTCAAACATCTTGTAATACTACCCCCCCGCCAGTCCTGGCGGCGGGGGTAGCATTCCACCCTTCTAGTGGGAGAGACATGTACACACCGGGCTACCCGGTAACTTCTTTCCAGAGCCCTGGCATCACAAAATGGATGCCGCTGCCACAGGCACGGGTCTGGCCTCCTGCTGCTGACTGAAACTCCGGCAGGGGAGGCCTGGACAATAGGTTTCCTGTCGCAGGGAGGTGTAACCACCTCCCCAGACAGGATAATGTGTATTGGGGCTGGGCGGGAGCACTCTCTGGTGCTCAGAAGTCCTGCACTGGGGGCACACTTGGTGTCCATTTGCATATGCCAGTTCAAACCGGTTGCAGGGGCTACCTGCCCCTGCTCTGGTGCGAAACTGGACAAAGGGAATGGGTATAACCACCCCTCTTCCCTGACCCTCCCATAGGTGGGTCCCCAGAGTATGTCCAACCCCCTAACTTAGTATAAGTATGGGACCCCAGTCCTTAGGACTTTAGATTACCCTGGACGAAACTCTGACACTGAATCCTGGACCTTCGACGCTCTACCTGAAGATTAGAGGACTGAAGAATCTCCCTTGGGGTCAAGGAGTGACTCCCCTGCTTGGCAGGTACCTAAGAAGCAATTGTCCGGTCTGCATCGCCGAAGCTCCCGCCGGACAGCGAAGTCTTTGCATCACCAGAGGTAGATTTCCAGATTTCGCCGAGGCTGCCCTGAGTCCCTAGCAAAGCTGAGGCCCATAGCTGTCGTGGGTAACGTGGAACTGTGACCCCTGGACACCAAGTACTTTTGCAAGTGCATCCTTTTCTGGGTCTTCCACGAAGTTGTGCTTTGGGCTCCGAGTAGCCCCCGCCTCCAGCACCGACTGCACTGAAGATCACTGGCCTCCACTCCACGAGTGTCCTGTGAGCCAGCTCCAAGTGCGTCCACTCAAGGCTCCTTTGCGGTCGCTAGTCTGTTGGCTAGTGGGCCCTCCCGAAGACAACTCTTCTTCTGATTAGGCTTCCCTGGTTGCTCCAGACGTGCCCTGACTTACCCTTGCTGGGTGAGTCCTCAGACCTTGCTGGTCTGTACCACTGTCCTTTTTCTATTTCCATGAGGCTTGCCGTTGCCAAGGCTTGTTGGGTCCAATCCGGTCGCCGACACCTCAGCAAGTGCCAGACGTCATGGGACAGCTCGAATCCAGCTCCTGGTCATCGTCGACGCCTCCTGGACCTCGTGGCTGAAGAGTCAAGACGACCGTCAACCTACCTGAAGCACCCGACATCGGTGGGCATCTGCTCATCGCCTTCCTGGTCACTGGCTAGTGACCCAGACTCTGTCCCCTCTGCTTTCAGGTTCTTCAGATCTTCGATCCACCCTTGGATCCACCCGAACACTTTCGACTTGGTCGCCAGCAGCACTTTGCAGCAGATCGCCATTGAAAACGATGACGAAACCCGACCCCGAAAGACACCTATGCACCCGGCTTCCTGGGTGAGGTAACTCGAGTACTCCGGTGCTCCCGTGGGTATAGACTCTAGAACTACCTAGTTCTAAAGGAGTTTGCTCCAAGTCCACCTCTAAGTGTCCTTTTTCTTTAAAACTCCAACCGCAACATCCCCCATAGAAGTCAACGGCGGCTCGCGGCTGTGTTCTCACACTGCACGCGTCCCCCGTGGGTCCCCTGTGTCACTACCTTGGGTGGTTCCTTGAGGGCCAAGCACTTCTACAGGCTCTAGGCCTTGTGTCTAGCTCAGTCGTGGTTCTTATACCACTTTATTGGTATATGGTTTGGTACGCCCCTAGGGCTCAAACGTGTATTTGTGCTATTACTGTTGATAACTGACTTGTAACTTATGTACTTCGAACTCTAGCCTCATAAAGAGACTAGAGGGGTGTGTTTAAGACTAAATACATATATTTTAAATATATACCTGGTGTGGTCCTCTTTCATTTGGTCACTCAAGAGATTATAGACTGGTAAAACAAGCTGCTTTACATTCCTTCAAGACTTAGCCTGAAGGCTGCTTTCCATAGCTACCACTAGGATAGCTTTCAATAAAGGTTGTCTTTAACCTATCTCCAATAAGGGGTTGTTTGGACTGGTGCAAGGTGCCCACTATAATTAGTGGACAGCATATACCAGGCCAACTTCTCACATTGGTGTGCAGCGTGTGGGATTGCAGCTTGCTATTGTTTTACCAGATAATCTCAATTGAATTGATCAACTGAAAACCACTAAGGGTACCTTAGGTACATATAAAACAAGCTTAGGATACAGTAAGTTCTACTGAACTTAGAGTTGTGTGTTAAGGGATAGCACACCCTTTCTACAACTCAAAAGAGTTTAGTAGGCCACACTAGAGTAGGTAGTGCATACACCACACCACACTAGTAATGGCTTTAGGGCCAGGAACCAGTGGGTCCCAGCCAGAAGCCAATGGGCTTCTTCCCTCCAAGTATGATAATCTCCCATTCTTGGAATTGAGAGCATTAAGCACTGCTAGGAAACTGAAGACAGGCAAAAGTGCCAACACCCAACGCCTCATAGAGGTACTCCTGCTGGATGATCTCAGAAGACTACCAGGGTCTGAAGGGGTAGGCAGAGAGGGTGGGGCAGAAGATGAGGAAGGGGCCAGGGGTGAAATCACCCAGGACCCAACCTCTGAAACTGGCCAGGAAGGTGACAATGACCTTGTACCAAACAAAGAACGGTTCAACGCCAGAGGGTCCTAGGGAAATTTAAAGACCTCACAGGATTCAATCCCCAATACAATATCACAAAACAGTACAGAATCCTCGGGTCTATGAAAAAAAGAGATCAAAAAGTGTGATGAATCACTGCTACATAGTTTGAAAGCATGAAAGTATAAAATACAGAACCAAATGACTAGGTGCCACAGATCTATCTATGGGCACTTCCCTTTTCAGGACGAAATCCCTCACTCACCGTAGGTGACATGCTTCATCATTTGGGATTCTCCTCCCAGAGGAAAAGCATAGTTCCTCTGAGGGCTACAACCCCCTCTCTGAGAGGGAGGAGCTCAGGGATGTTTTGAATAACTAATAGGATATTATAAATCCACAAATGAAGAGACAGCTGTGTGAATGAGGGCGCAGCGCAACAAAAAATTGATAAATGTAAGAATAGTGAAGTTAAAACTAGCTAAAGAGCGCAAAAAAGATACTTTATTCAGATACGCCCGTTGCCAGGATTAAAAAACGTGTACCAGCGGTGTGAATTTAAACCGCAAAGGTAAAGTAGAAAATAGTGGTCGACATGTTTCAGCCATACACCTAATTGTAGGCAGGGCTTTCATCAGGACCTGTAAAGCTGCTGCTATCTCAGTGTAAGTGCTACAACAAAAAGGATATAAAGACAGAAAATCTTCTTAGTCTGTCCATTCCAGAAGGAAGGATTACCTATAATCAAAAAAGAAGAATCAAAATTGATCCATACCAACGATCACAAGCATCAACCATAAACTGCAAAAGGATCTGTAAGGGGTAACAAAGAGAAACCTTACCCGCCACTGCTGGGTAAGCAAGCACACCTCTACCTGGCAACAGCTCAGGAAAGGAGCACCGCTCTGAAAAAAACGGTGTATCTTGTCATTAACAAATCTTGTCCTATCAAAAACCAGGGTTATGACAATAGTACCAGTATCCCCGATAGGCATGTTTTTAGGAGTAAGTGTAAATAAGGAAGACACAGGTAGCACTAACCATTTAAAACATAAGATGTAAAATTAATAAGAAAAACTATCATATCCAAAGCCTAAATGGCTACAACATAGAAACCACCATGAGGACTCAGCTAAAAATAGATTCATAGGTAAGGAAGCTAAAGAATATCATAATGGCCACACTATCCCCAGAAACTCAAAGGGTAAATCAAAAGGCCAAAGAGCCTGATATATAAAGCTCAAATAAGCAAACAGCAGAGTCTGGAAATAGTGTGGCAAAACCCCACTCCAATCGAAAAACAGGAGGGTAAAGGAAGAAGGCTCATCCAAGCAGAAAGACTCACCTCTCCGTCGGTACACCGGAGCTTGCAGAGCCTGCAGCCGGAGGTGAAGTCAAGTCTAACCTAGTCTGCTTTTATAGCCCAGAATCGTAGTTAATTGGCTCCAGGTGGGTGCGCAAACAGGAGTGATATGAGCATGTGTCGAGTGAAAGTCACTCCTCTCCCGCACATGCGCACTGTGAGAGAATTACTGATGTGTTCAAAAGTCATAAAAAACCCGCCAGATCGCCGCACAATGGGAAAAATACAAAACGCAAACCATAGCGCATCGATTCCTCTAATTTTAGACATTTCAAATGAAAAAGGCGAATCCGTCCAGCGCTATACCAACAACGCGCATGTATCGTGTGAAGACACTACTCTCTCGCGCAAGCGCGTCTTCAAGAGAGTGTATCCAAGCTATAAACAAAAAGATGCAGTAGACATAGCATCAATTATTCTGAATTGAGCGTTTCATGTTTCAAAGTGTAAAGAGCCCGTCAATACGGCGCTCATACATGGAAATAAAACACGCGCCCAATAACATGATCACCATATCAGGAACAAGAGCCTAATAACACAGCCCTTTAGCAACACAAAGAAAACATCAACGTGCCGTATACCTGCTTAACATATACTAGCACATGAATATCACTCAACACTATGATAATTCTGGATCAAGTCTCAGAAGCTATGTGCTCTTATATGCAATGGTCTAGACCCCGCATATAAACGCAAGGATGAGTGTGTATTACAGGGCCCTCATAAATACTTGTATTTTGTGCCATCAGATACATGGGTGTATGTCCATCGATAACCAAAACCTAAAAATGGGAAAACAAATAAATAAAACACCTTGATAGAGGGTACTGCTGAGTCTCTTCAAAGGTGTTAATTTAAACAAATGGATGCACCAGTACATAAAAGTGTGGGCCTAGTCCAAGAGAGGACCAGAAACCAAATGTGAACAAGGGTTCCTTAGAAAATTATACTACAGTAAAACCCATGGAATCTCATCATTCAGACCTACAATATCAGTCTTCAATTTGTGCACCCACCATTGTCCTCGTTTGAACAGAAAAGTTGTGATGTCATTAATGTATGGTGGGATAAAAGGTCTTTCCAAGACCGTCCACTTGAGATCTTGTGGACTGTGCTGGGCAGAAAGATAATGATTAGTCAATTTGGTCGAAGACTTCCTACATCTAATAGTGCTCTTGTGCTCAAGGATGCAAGTCTTTACTCTGCGTGTAGTCATGCCCACATATCGAAGCGGGCACGGGCAATGGATCAAATACACCAGGTTGTCACTATTGCAGTTTGTATGGCAAGTCAAAATCCATGGTTTGGATGATCCAATGTCAATATCCGTAGTGTGAGTCGTGTGTGGACAAGCCGCACAGGACCCACAGGGAAAATGGCCCTGTACCGGAGGTAAACCCCACAGAGTACCCTGTGGATTCTTGTTACTGGTACGTGGACGTGTATGTACCAAACGATCTTTGATGTTAGTGCTGCGCTTGAAAGCGAATAGTGGGCGTGGTAAAGAAGTATCGCCAATATTCAAGATCTTCCAATTGGACAATATGCTTTTCTTAATCTGATTAGAAAAACTACAAAAAGTATGAACACATGTCAATCGATTGGTAGTTACTTTAGGAGTGCCTGGATCAAGAAGAGATACCCTATTGTTGTTTCTTGCACGCTTTAAGGATCTCTTCACAAGCTTCTTAGGATAATGCCTAACTTGTAACTGGTCCGATAAGATCTGGGCATGTTCCTGATACTTAATGGTCGATGAACAATTCCTCCTTATACGTAAAAATTGCCCATAAGGCAAATTATCACGTAGGGCCTGAGGATGAAAACTATTGTACGATAGAAGAGAATTCTTCGTCATTGGTTTTTTATATAGTTCAGTACTCAAGCCACCTTCAAAAGGAGAGATCATAACATCCAAAAAAGGCAACTGAGTTTTGCTAAATTCGCAAGTGAAATTCAAATATTGGTTTCGGTTGTTCAGCCAGATCTTAAACTCAGTATTAGAGGTGGATGTGCCTCTCCAAACTACAAACACATCGTCAATATACCTTTTCCATACACGTATATGGTCTCTGTATGGATTATTATCATTCAAAATATGCACTTGTTCAAAAATGTGAACATAGAGATTGGCCAGACTAGGAGCGAAAACGCTCCCCATTGAAGTCCCAGACAGCTGGAGAAACAGCTGTTCTTCAAATTTAAAAAAGTTTTCTTTCATGGCTAGTCTGGCACAATCAATGATAAATGAGACAGGTGTAATTGAGTCTGGAGGTCTATTCAACAAAAGTGTTTCAATGGCAGCCAGGGTTTCATCTTGCGGAATGCACGTATACAGTGATTCTACGTCAAGAGAGACGAGGTAATCACTTTCAACGTCAAAACTCAGATCTGTTGTCCTTGGCACAAATAGTAGTCAGGTTCCTCCTCAAGTTTTGACATTTGAGAAAGCTGTGACTTCACAAGTTACTACTATTTGTGCCAAGGACAACAGACAGTATCAGAATTTGACTAAGAACGAACGACTAGCCATGGCTTCCTTGATTGCTGATGACACCATAACAATCAAACCCGCTGATAAAGGGGGATCCATTGTAGTAATGGATACCTCCTCTTATCGGACGGAATGTCTGAGGCAACTTGAAGACACACAGTTTTATAAACCATTGAGTGAAGATCCCACTAAAAGATTGGAACATGAAATCAAGATTCTTGTGGAAGAAGCACGGTCTAATGATTGGATCACAACTCATGAAGCCTTCTTTTTAGTAAATACTCATCCCGTTGTTCCTTACTTTTATGCACTCCCTAAGGTGCATAAGAGTCAGAGACCTCCATCTGGTCGCCCGATTATTTCGGGATTATGCTCTCTACTCGAACCTCTTTCCACTTTTGTGGATTACTTTTTGAGGCCTCTTGTAGTGGAGATGCCCACTTACTTGAAGGACACTAAAGAGGTTCTTAGGCTAGTGGATGATCTGAGTTTTGACATTGAAAGTGATTACCTCGTCTCTCTTGACGTAGAATCACTGTATACGTGCATTCCGCAAGATGAAACCCTGGCTGCCATTGAAACACTTTTGTTGAATAGACCTCCAGACTCGATTACACCTGTCTCATTTATCATTGATTGTGCTAGACTAGCCATGAAAGAAAACTTTTTAAATTTGAAGAACAGCTGTTTCTCCAGGTGTCTGGGACTTCAATGGAGAGCGTTTTCGCTCCTAGTCTGGCCAATCTCTATGTTCACATTTTTGAACAAGAGCATATTTTGAATGATAATAATCCATACAGAGACCATATACGTGTATGGAAAAGGTATATTGACGATGTGTTTGTAGTTTGGAGAGGCACATCCACCTCTATTACTGAGTTTAAGATCTGGCTGAACAACCGAAACCAATATTTGAATTTCACTTGCGAATTTAGCAAAACTCAGTTGCCTTTTTGGATGTTATGATCTCTCCTTTTGAAGGGGGCTTGAGTACTGAACTATATAAAAAACCAATGACGAAGAATTCTCTTCTATCGTACAATAGTTTTCATCCTCAGGCCCTACGTGATAATTTGCCTTATGGGCAATTTTTACGTATAAGGAGGAATTGTTCATCGACCATTAAGTATCAGGAACATGCCCAGATCTTATCGGACCAGTTACAAGTTAGGCATTATCCTAAGAAGCTTGTGAAGAGATCCTTAAAGCGTGCAAGAAACAACAATAGGGTATCTCTTCTTGATCCAGGCACTCCTAAAGTAACTACCAATCGATTGACATGTGTTCATACTTTTTGTAGTTTTTCTAATCAGATTAAGAAAAGCATATTGTCCAATTGGAAGATCTTGAATATTGGCGATACTTCTTTACCACGCCCACTATTCGCTTTCAAGCGCAGCACTAACATCAAAGATCGTTTGGTACATACACATCCACGTACCAGTAACAAGAATCCACAGGGTACTCTGTGGGGTTTACCTCCAGTACAGGGCCATTTTCCCTGTGGGTCCTGTGCGGCTTGTCCATACACGACTCACACTACGGAAATTGACATTGGATCATCCAAACCATGGATTTTGACTTGCCATACAAACTGCAATAGTGACAACCTGGTGTATTTGATCCATTGCCCGTGCCCGCTTCGATATGTGGGCATGACTACACGCAGAGTAAAGACTCGCATCCTTGAGCACAAGAGCACTATTAGATGTAGGAAGTCTTCGACCAAATTGACTAATCATTTTCTTTCTGCCCAGCACAGTCCACAAGATCTCAAGTGGACGGTCTTGGAAAGACCTTTTATCCCACCACACATTACTGACATCACAACTTTTCTGTTCAAACGGGAACAATGGTGGGTGCACAAATTGAAGACTGATATTGTAGGTCTGAATGATGAGATTCCATGGGTTTTACTGTAGTATAATTTTCTAAGGAACCCTTGTTCACATTTGGTTTCTGGTCCTCTCTAGGACTAAGCCCACACTTTTATGTACTGGTGCATCCATTTGTTTAAATTAACACCTTTGAAGAGACTCAGCAGTACCCTCTATCAAGGGGTTTTATTTATTTGTTTTCACATTTTTAGGTTTTCGTTATCGATGGACATACACTCATGTATCTGATGGCACAAAATACAAGTATTTATGAGGGTCCTGTAATACACACTCATTCTTGCATTTATATGCGGGGTCTAGACCATTGCATATAGGAGCACATAGCTTCTGAGACTTGATCCAGAATTATCATAGTGTTGAGTGATATTCATGTGCTAGTATATGTTAAGCAGGTATACGGCACGTTGATGTTTTCTTTTGTGTTGCTAAAGTGCTGTGTTATTAGGCTCTTGTTCCTGATATGGTGATCATGTTATTGGGCGCGTGTTTTATTTCCATGTATGAGCGCAGTATTGATGGGCTCTTTACACTTTGATATATAGGAAACAAATAAGAGAGGTAGGGTTTTATTTATATATATAAATATATATAAAGGGAGTACTCCTAGTCCCCAAACGGTAATGATAAATAAACAACAAAGGAGTCTACCCTCAAGGATAGAGAAGTCTGTTCGTTAAGCACAGAGGATGCGCAAAGAAATAAAATCCTTTCTAAAAAGACCCCTCACTCACCAACCTAGTTGGTGACATGCTTCATCATTGGGGTCCCACCCGAATAGCCGAATGCTACCCGGGTGTGCTGCGACACCTGATTACAGTGGAGCGGGTTGGTTCAAACAGCAGTGGTAGTGTAAGGTGAGTGCAAGAAGGTGGTGATTATTAAAAAATAGTCAAAGTTTAACTCCCTACAGGAATTTAATATGGAGTAACTCGACAAATATTAAAAACAGTGTGAGACACTAACCAGGCTAAATTGACCTGTAGTGTCTAAGTGAAAAGAGAAGTGATGGTCTACATGTTTGAACCTGTAATGGGATTACCAGGTTTTCTTCAGGACCGGAAATGGCCCGGGTGGTCTACACGCTCTAAGGTGTACCCAACCCAGGGACCATGAAAAATGCCACACTGGTATTACTCACTGTATGGCGTCCCCTCATCAAATCATGTAAGGAGAAATTGGAGGCTTGAATCGGCCGTGCCCCATGGGAACCGGGGGAAGGCGCTGGCTCTTAGTCAAACATTCATCAAACCATGCCACCTGTGTCCGCACCTACTTGGTTGTCCCGCACGGCTCCCGAGGATCCGTTTTTTAGAAAGGATTTTATTTCTTTGCGCATCCTCTGTGCTTAACGAACAGACTTCTCTATCCTTGAGGGTAGACTCCTTTGTTGTTTATTTATCTTTACACTTTGAAACATGAAACGCTCAATTCAGAATAATTGATGCTATGTCTACTGCATCTTTTTGTTTATAGCTTGGATACACTCTCTTGAAGACGCGCATGCGCGAGAGAGTAGTGTCTTCACACGATACATGCGCGTTGTTGGTATAGCGCTGGACGGATTCGCCTTTTTCATTTGAAATGTCTAAAATTAGAGGAATCGATGCGCTATGGTTTGCGTTTCATATTTTTCCCATTGTGCGGCGATCTGGCGGGTTTTTTATGACTTTTGAACACTTCAGTAATTCTCTCACAGTGCGCATGTGCGGGAGAGGAGCGACTTTCACTCGACACATGCTCATATCACTCCTGTTTGCACACCCACCTGGAGCCAATTAACTACAATTCTGGGCTATAAAAGCAGACTAGGTTAGACTTGACTTCACCTCCGGCTGCAGGCTCTGCAAGCTCCGGTGTACCGACGGAGAGGTGAGTCTTTCTGCTTGGATGAGCCATCTTCCTTTACCCTCCTGTTTTTCGATTGGAGTGGGGTTTTGCCACACTATTTCCAGACTCTGCTGTTTGCTTATTTGAGCTTTATATATCAGGCTCTTTGGCCATTTTGATTTACCCTCTGAGTGTCTGGGGATAGTGTGGCCATTATGATATTCTTTAGCTTCCTTACCTATGAATCTATTTTTAGCTGAGTCCTCATGGTGGTTTCTATGTTGTAGCCATTTAGGCTTTGGATATGATCGTTTTTCTTATTAATTTTACATCTTATGTTTTAAATGGTTAGTGCTCCCTGTGTCTTCCCTATTTACACTTACTATTAAAAAACATGCCTATCGGGGATACTGGTACTATTGTCATAACCCTGGTTTTTGATAGGACAAGATTTGTTAATGACAAGATACACTGTTTTTTTCAGAGCGGTGCTCCTTTCCTGAGCTGTTGCCAGGTAGAGGTGTGGTTGCTTACCCAGCAGTGGCGGGTAAGGTTTCTCTTTGTTACCCCTTACAGAACCTTTTGCAGTTTATGGTTGATGCTTGTGATCATTGGTATGGATCAATTTTGATTCTTCTTTTTTGATTATAGGTAATCCTTCCTTCTGGAATGGACAGACTAAGAAGATTTTCTGTCTTTATATCCTTTTTGTTGTAGCGCTTACACTGAGATAGCAGCAGCTTTACAGGTCCTGATGAAAGCCCTGCCTACAATTAGGTGTATGGCTGAAACATGTTGACCACTATTTTCTACTTTACCTTTGCGGTTTAAATTCACACCGCTGGTACACGTTTTTTAATCCTGGCAAGGGGCGTATCTGAATAAAGTATCTTTTTTGCGCTCTTTAGCTAGTTTTAACTTCACTATTCTTACATTTATCAATTTTATGTTGCGCTGCGCCCTCATTCACACAGCTGTCTCTTCATTTGTGGATTTATAATATCCTATTAGTTATTCAAAACATCCCTGAGCTCCTCCCTCTCAGAGAGGGGGTTGTAGCCCTCAGAGGAACTGAACTATGCTTTTCCTCTGGGAGGAGAATCCCAAATGATGAAGCATGTCATCTACGGTGAGTGAGGGATTTCGTCCTGAAAAGGGAAGTGCCCATAGATAGATCTGTGGCACCTAGTCATTTGGTTCTGTATTTTATACTTTCATGCTTTCAAACTATGTAGTAGTGATTCAACACACTTTTTGATCTCTTTTTTTCATAGACCCGAGGATTCCGTACTGTTTTGTGACAATGACCTTGACCTGGAAAATCCAGCTCCTCCTGTGGATGAGGAGGAGGATCAGAATGACCTCCCCTTTGTCCCCCAGGAAGAATTGTGAGTGTGCCCAGAAGGCCTAGATCTCCTTCTCAGGAGTCTACCCACTCTGACACCTCAATAGGGACCTCTGTTTCCTCTCATAGGAGGGAATCCTCTCATGAAAGGAAAGAGAGACTGCTCAAGTATGGAGAAGCTCAGTTGAGAATCAGAAGAGAGCAGTTGGCTATAGACAGGGAGTCCCTAGAGCTTGAAAGGCAAAGAAAAAAGATGGGATTAGAGTCCCATGGTGGCAGCAATTTCCCCAGAGATAGGGAAAGGTCTTATGACCATAGAAACCTGAGCAAGATTGTCCCTCCCTACCAGAGTGGGGATGACATCCACAAATGGCTAACTGCACTGGAGAGGGCCTGTAAAGTACAAAGGGTCCCTCAGGAGCAGTGGGCAGCAATCTTGTGGCTCTCCTTTGCAGACAAAGGTAGAGACAAGCTCCTCACTGTTAGAGAAGAGCATGCTGACAATTACAAAGTCTTGAAGAGTGCTCTGATTGATGGGTTTGGCCTAACAACTGAACAATACAGGTTAAAGTTCAGAGATACCCAAAAGCACAGACTCAAGACTGGGTGGACTATGTGGATTGTTCTGCTAAGGCTCTGGAAGGTTGGTTGATGGGCAGTAAGGTATGTGACTTCACAGGATTGTACAATCTTATCATGAGGGAGCAGATTCTTAATAACTGTCAAAATCAGCTGTTGCATCAGTACCTGGTGGACTCTGATCTGATCTCTCCCCAAGAATTGGGAAAGAAGGCAGACAAATGGGTCAGAACCAGGGTGAGGCAGAAGGTACAGAACCAAGGTGGTGACCCAAAGAAGCAAAATTCTAAGAATTCTGATAAGGGTGGGGAGAAGGGTAAAGACCAGAAGTCTTCACAAGGCCCCCAAAAATCTTCTTCAGGTGGGGATTCACAGTCTAACAAGGGAAAAGGCCAAAAGAAACCATGGTGCAAAGTCTGTAAGCAAAAGACACACTGGACCAGTGATTGCACCAAGTCCAAAGACTCTATTCCAGCCCCCGCCAATGCCCCTAAGGCACCTGTTCCCCCTAGTGCAGTTACAGTTGGTGGTGGGAGTACACAAGCCAAGGGTTTAGTAGGGTTGACCCTGGGTAAGGAGATGAGCTCTGACCTAGTCAGAGAACTCACTCAGGCTGTCCTAGACTGTGATGGAGGCATGGATGTGACCTCCTCTGTGAGTCCCAGTAATCTGGGCAAGTACAGGCAACAGCCCTTAATCAATGGGAAAGAGGCTTTGGCATTTAGGGACACAGGGGCAAGTGTCACCATGGTGACACAAGACCTTGTGGATCCTGGGCAGATTATACTTGGTGAAATGTACCAAGTGACCAATGCTAGCAATGTCAGAATAGACCATACTCTGGCAGTTGTTAACTTCTCCTGGGGAGGGGTAACTGGCCTTAAGAAGGTTGTGGTAAGTGCAGACCTACCAGTTGAATGCTTGCTTGGCAATGATCTAGAAACTTCAGCTTGGGCAGAAGTGGAGCTCAGGACCCATGCAGAAATGCTGGGCATCCCTGCAGATGTATTTGCTGTGACCAGGTCACAGGCCAAAATGTCTAACACTGAACAGGCCTTGGATTCTGAAATAATGTACCAAGTGCCATCCAAGAGGAGGAGTAGTAGGGTAAAGGCAGTGCCTTCCCCCTTGGCTCAGAAGGAAGATCAGTCTCTTCAGGGAGATGATCTCTGTCCTGAGGAAGGAACTGTCCCAGAGGAGCTTGAGCCTGATCAGGTTGAGTTCTTAGAGACAGGGGGCCCTTCCAGGGCAGATCTGAGCCAGGAGCAGCAGAGCTGCCCCTCTCTTGAACCCCTCAGACAGCAAGCTGCTGCTGAGGCTGCTGGGAAAGCTAGTGGTCTCCATACTGTGTATTGGGATGATGGACTCTTGTACTCAGAGTGTAGAGACCCCAAGCCTAGTGCCACCAGGAGGTTGGTTATACCTCTGAAGTTCAGGGGCTTCCTATTGACCCTAGCCCATGACATTCCTTTAGCAGGTCACCTGGGCCAGAATAAGACTTGGGACAGAATTGTCCCTCACTTTCACTGGCCCCACATGTCTGAAGACACCAAGGAGTTTTGTCGCTCCTGTGTAACCTGCCAGGCCAGTGGCAAGGCAGGTGGCACTACAAAGGCCCCCCTGATACCACTACCTGTGGTGGGGGTTCCATTTGAGACAGTGGGGATTGATATTGTTGGTCCCATGGATCCCCAAACAGCATCTGGGCACAGGTTTATCCTGGTGGTAGTGGATCATGCCACCAGGTACCCAGAGGCTATTCCCCTTAGGACCACCACAGCACCTGTAGTGGCAAGGGCCCTCCTGGGAATTTTCTCAAGAGTGGGCTTCCCTAAGGAGGTTGTATCAGACAGGGGTGCCAACTTTATGTCTGGATACTTGAAAGCAATGTGGAAGGAGTGTGGAGTGACTTACAAGTTCACCACACCCTATCACCCACAATGCAATGGTTTAGTTGAGAGATTCAACAAAACCTTGAAGGGCATGATTAAAGGGCTCCCAGAGAAGCTTTTGGCAAAGATGGGACATACTCTTGCCCTGCTTTTTATTTGCATACAGGGAGGTGCCTCAAAAGGGGGTTGGCTACAGCCCTTTTGAACTTTTGTTTGGTCACCCTGTCAGGGGTCCATTGTGCTTGGTAAAGGAAGGATGGGAGTTACCTCTCAAGCCCCCAAAGCAAGACATAGTGGACTATGTACTTGGTCTCCGCTCCAGGATGGCTGAATACATGAAAAAGGCAACTAAAAACCTTGAGGCTAGCCAGGAACTGCAAAAAGCCTGGCATGACCAAAAGGCTGTACTGACTGTTTACCAGCCAGGACAGAAGGTGTGGGTGCTGGAGCCAGTGGCCCCAGCAGCTCTCCAAGACAAGTGGAGTGGACCTCATACCATTGTTGAACAGAAGGGTGAGGTTACCTACTTAGTAGACCTAGGAACAACCAGGAGTCCCCACAGGGTTCTCCATGTCAACAGATTAAAACCATATGTGGACAGGGCAGACATGGGCTTGCTCATGGCTACTGATGAGGGACAGGAGGAAGAGAGTGACCCACTCCATGACCTGCTCTCACAGAACCCTGATGATGGGTCAGTGGATGGTGTAGCCTTGGCAGGCAGCCTCACTGCCCAGCAGCAAACTGATTGCAGACAGGTGCTCAATCAGTTCAGGCACATATTCTCTCTGACACCCAGCCAGACCACCTGGTGCACTCATGAAGTGGACACTGGGGACAGTCTGCCTATTAAAAATAAGATTTATAGGCAACCTGACCATGTCAGGGACTGTATCAGGACAGAAGTCCAGAAGATGTTGGATTTGGGAGTTATTGAACCCTCAGATAGCCCTTGGGCTAGTCCAGTGGTCCTTGTGCCAAAACCTCACACCAGTGGTGGGAAAAGAGAGATGAGGTTTTGTGTGGACTACAGGGGTCTCAATGCAGTCACTAGGACTGATGCCCATCCAATACCCAGGGCAGATGAGCTAATAGACACTTTGGCCTCAGCCAAGTATCTAAGCACATTTGACCTAACAGCTGGCTACTGGCAGATCAGGCTAGCTGATGATGCAAAGCCAAAAACAGCATTCTCACCCCCTAGTGGGCATTATCAATTTGTGGTAATGCCCTTTGGTCTGAAGAATGCACCTGCCACTTTTCAGAGGTTGGTGAATACAGTCCTTACAGGCCTGGAAGCCTATAGTGCAGCATATCTAGATGATATTGCTGTCTTTAGCTCCACCTGGGAGGATCACCTGGTCCACCTCAGAAATGTTTTGCTGGCCCTGCAGAAAGCAGGCCTAACTATCAAGGCCACAAAGTGCCAGATAGGGCAGAGTCAGGTTGTGTACCTGGGCCACCTTGTGGGTGGAGGCCAGGTTCAACCATTGCAGAGCAAGATCCAGACCATCATGGACTGGACTGCTCCAACTACGCAGACTCAGGTGAGAGCCTTTTTAGGCCTGACTGGGTACTATAGGAGATTTGTCAAGGGGTATGGATCAATAGTGACACCCCTGAATGACTTAACTTCCAAGAAAATGCCCTAAAAGGTTCAGTGGACAGTTAGCTGTCAAAAGGCATTTGATGACCTGAAGCAGGCCATGTGCACTGCTCCCATTCTACAGAGTCCTGATTACTCCAAGAAGTTCATTGTCCAAACAGATGCATCTGAATTGGGGGTAGGGGCTGTACTGTCACAATTGAATGATGAAGGTCAGGATCAGCCAGTAGCTTTTATTAGCAGAAGGCTGACCCCTAGAGAGAAACGTTGGTCAGCCATAGAGAGGAGGCCTTTTCTGTGGTTTGGGCTCTGAAGAAGTTGAGGCCATACTTGTTTGGTACTCACTTCCTTGTTCAAACAGACCACAAGCCCCTCCTATGGCTAAAACAAATGAAGGGTGAAAACCCCAAACTGCTTAGGTGGTCCATTTCCCTACAGGGGATGGACTTTACAGTGGAACATAGACCTGGGAGTAACCATGCCAATGCAGATGGACTCTCTAGGTACTTCCACTTAGAACATGAAGACTCAACTGGTCAAGGTTAGTTTAATGTCCCTACCTTTGGGGGGGGTTGTGTAGGAGAGTAGGATCTGCTTCACATGGGTACCCCCACTTTTTGCTGATGCTTCACTGTTTTTCGACCTTAGTCTGGCTGGGGCCCTGCTAATCAGGACCCCAGCCTAGCTGCTTCCTCTCTAAAATGGTTTCCATGTGCCCTAGGCACATCTCTGATTGGAATCTGGTGTGCCCTTATAAGTCCCTAGTATATGGTATACTATGTACCCAGGGCATAGGTACCTCAGAGGCCCACCAGGGGCTGCAGCATGTATTGTACCACCCCTGGAAGGCCATCCAAAATGACACCACAGGTCTGCTACTGCAGCCTGGGTAAGGTGGTGCATGCACCCCTTACAGTGGTATAGGCTACCCATATCACTACCATTGCACACACATATAAACCTATAAGTCACTACTATGGCAGGCCTTACCAATCCTGAAGGCAGAGTGCTGGGTTCTTATGTGAGAGGGTGCCCCTGCATGAGCAGAGCCCCTCTACAGCGTTCGGAGTCCCTCCTCTGATGCTGTTTGTGGTTCAGCCTGACCATATACTCTTAAGTGCATTATATCCTCGCGGTACAATGCTAACTTTGGACTGGCTGCACCAAAACATGTTGTGTTTGGTGTCAAACATCTTGGAATACTACCCCCCCACCAGTCCTGGCGGCGGGGGTAGCATTCCACCCTTCTAGAGGGAGAGACATGTACACACCGGGCTACCCGGTAACTTCTTTCCAGAGCCCTGGCATCACAAAATGGATGCCGCTGCCACAGACACGGGTCTGGCCTCCTGCTGCTAACTGAAACTCCGGCAGGGGAGGCCTGGACAATAGGTTTCCTGTCACAGGGAGGTGTAACCACCTCCCCAGACAGGATAATGTGTATTGGGGCTGGACGGGAGCACTCTCTGGTGCTCAGAAGTCCTGCACTGGGGGCACACTTGGTGTCCCTGTGCATATGCCAGTTCAAACCGGTTGCAGGGGCTACCTGCCCCTGCTCTGGCGTGAAACTGGACAAAGGGAATGGGTGTAACCACCCCTCTTCCCTGACCCTCCCATAGGTGGGTCCCCAGAGTATGTCCAACCCCTAACTTAGTATAAGTATGGGACCCCAGTCCTTAGGACTTTAGATTACCCTGGACGAAACTCTGACACTGAATCCTGGACCTTCGACGCTCTACCTGAAGATTAGAGGACTGAAGAATCTCCCTTGGGGTCAAGGAGTGACTCCCCTGCTTGGCAGGTACCTAAGAAGCAATTGTCTGGTCTGCATCGCCGAAGCTCCTGCCGGACAGCAAAGTCTTTGCATCACCAGAGGTAGATTTCCAGACTTCGCCGAGGCTGCCCTGAGTCCCCAGCAAAGCTGAGGCCCGTAGCTGTTGTGGGTAATGTGGAACCGTGACCCCTGGACACCAAGTACTTTTGCAAGTGCATCCTCTTCTGGGTCTCCCACGAAGTTGTGCTTTGGGCTCCGAGTAGCCCCCGCCTCCAGCACCGACTGCACTGAAGATTACTGGCCTCCACTCCACGAGTGTCCTGTGAGCCAGCTCCAAGTGCGTCCACTTGAGGCTCCTTTGCGGTCACTAGTCTGTTGGCTAGTGGGCCCTCCCGAAGGCAACTCTTCTTCTGATTGGGTTTCTCTGGTTGCTCCAGACGTGCCCTAACTTACCCTTGCTGGGTGAGTCCCTCAGACCTTGCTGGTCTGTACCACTGTCCTTTTTCTATTTCCATGAGACTTGCCGTTGCCAAGGCTTGTTGGGTCTAATTCGGTCGCCAACACCTCAGCAAGTGCCGGACGTTGTGGGACAGTTCGAATCCAGCTCCTGGTTGTCGTCGACGCCTCCTGGACCTCGTGGCTGAAGAGTCAAGATGACCATCAACCTACCTGAAGCACCCGACATCGGTGGGCATCTGCTCATCGCCTTCCTGGTCACTGGCTAGTGACCCAGACTCTGTCCCCTCTGCTTTCAGGTTCTTTAGATCTTCAATCCACCCTTGGATCCACCCGAACACTTTCGACTTGGTCGCCAGCAGCACTTTGCAGCAAATCGCCATTGAAAACGACGACGAAACCCGACCCCGAAAGACACCTATGCACCCGGCTTCCCTGGGTGAGGTAACTCGAGTACTCCAGTGCTCCCGTTGGTATAGACTCTAGAACGACCTAGTTCTAAAGGGGTTTGCTCCAAGTCCACCTCTAAGTGTCCTTTTTCTTTAAAACTCCGACCGCGACATCCCCCATAGAAGTCAACGGCGGCTCGCGGCTGTGTTCTCACACTGCACGCGTCCCCTCTGTCACTACCTTGGGTGGTTCCTTGAGGGCCAAGCACTTCTACAGGCTCTAGGCCTTGTGTCTAGCTCAGTCGTGATTCTTATACCACTTTATTGGTATATGGTTTGGTACGCCCCTAGGGCTCAAACGTGTATTTGTGCTATTACTGTTGATAACTGACTTGTAACTTATGTACTTCGAACTCTAGCCTCATAAAGAGACTAGAGGGGTGTGTTTAAGACTAGATACATATATTTTGAATATATACCTGGTGTGGTGATCTTTCATTTGGTCACTCAAGAGATTATAGACTGGTAAAACAGGCTGCTTTACATTCCTTCAAGACTTAGCCTGAAGGCTGCTCTCCATAGCTACCACTAGGATAGCTTTCAATAAAGGTTGTCTTTAACCTATCTTCAATAAGGGGTTGTTTGGACTGGTGCAAGGTGCCCACTATAATTAGTGGACAGCATATACCAGGCCAACTTCTCACACTATTCATAGAATGAAAGACATACACAGAGGCATAATATGCAGCATGTAATATTAGCGCAGTTGTTTTTAAGGAAAGAGAAAGAAGTGAAAGTAGGTGCCCATGTGTAGGATAGAAAAATGAAGATGAAGATCATCAAGAGGCATTTAAAAAACACACTTCAAAATACTACGGAAGTTGGGATCCGGCTTAAATTACTAACAGAGCCGGTACCCCTACAGTATTGGGCCTACACCCAACATCTACTCCCCTCCTGTCCCAACCACAGATGAAGCCTCACTGTGCCTCCAATTGAGAAACATTTATTAAATATTACGATTGAGCCTAGGGGTAGGCCCAATACTGTATGGGTACCGGCTCTGTTAGTAATTTAAGCCGGATCCTAACTTCCGTAGTATTTTGAAGTGTGTTTTTTAAATGCCTCTTGATGATCTTCATCTTCATTTTTCTATCCTACACATGAGCACCTACTTTCACTTATTTCTCTTTCCTTAAAAATAACCGCGCTAATATTACATGCTGCATATTATGCCTCTGTGTATGTCTTTCATTCTATGAATAGGACACAGCGTGAAATAAATTGATGTTTGCAATTGAAGGAATTTTGGGTGGCCTCCTATTTATGAGCTCTTCTTCCTAAGTCAGCCCTCGCTGGGGGCTAATGAGGAAGAGACCTCCTCGTCCACGGGGACTGCCTGATGTCCTCACCACGGGTGCTCCCGCCTGCCTGATCGGGACACTTCTGCCTGCATGGAGCAGGAAGGCGGAAGAGTTTCCCGAGAGGCAGATCTCTATCGCCTCCCGACCGTCACAGGGATTTTCTATCCCGACCTTAACACTAGGCGCCCTAGGATCGACCGCCACCACCCGACCTGCCCGAACGGATGCAGCATGACTTGAGGATGTGAGCGGTCGAGCGCTGATGAGTTTGGTTGCTCTCACCTCTCACCTCTCTTCTCGTCATCTTGCCACCATCTGCGAGTCCCTGGGCTGCAGCGGGTCCTGGCCTACATGAAAATCAACCATCTTCGTTTCCCCGAAATCGACCGTTAGCCTCCAACAGCTTGCCAGGTTTCTACTCACTGTTGGCAGCATAGCGCGAGAGCAGGGTGGGGGAGCGCTGGCGCCTATTAAACCTCCTTTTACCAGAAATGTCGATCAGGGCCCTCGCTCTGACCCCTATGCCGTTCTGACACTGTCTACTTCTGCACTAGGGTAAACCTGTGGCACAAAGAATGTGTGTGCCTACTTGGCTACCCCAGCTCTGCCATCATCAGGACCCTCAAGGTCCAAACCGCCATTTTGTGACTCCCGACTCGGCTCACTCACAGAAGATGGTGCCCCCTCACTTGGAAGCACAATTAAAACTAAAACAGGACTAGCACCCTCCTCCACACAACTTGCAAAAGTGGCGCCCATCTGTTACTGAAGTTAATTACTCCCAGTGAACATAAAAAAAAGAGAAAAAGAGGAAGAAAGGAAGAAAAGAACGAAAGAAAAGAAGAAGAGAAGAGATCAGGGGAAGGAAGTAGAAGTTATGGAAGGGAAGAAGAAGAATGGGAGGAAAGAAGAAGGAAGAGGAAAAGATGAAGAAAAGAAGAAAATAAAACAACCATAGAATGGACTCAAGACTAGAACCCTCAGGTCTCCATGCCTTCACCATTAAATACCCACCTAATCTATCCTAAAATGCAGCTAAAAGGGTCAAACACCAGCTACCCAAAACCCGCCCCGAACCTCTTATCTCAGACCCATATTTCTGCGCCAACAACTAATGACCTCATCTTCTACTCCAAAAAACGGGCACAATGGAGGAATACCTTTTATTCCATGCTTTGATTCTCCGACACCAGGAAATCTCCTTATGGCCTCAAAACTGTCTGTCTCTCCCTTGTCGTTCTACAATCTGATTGCTACCATATCCCTATACAACAACAGTAATATCCTAATACAAGCTTCGAATGACAATCTTGCTATAATAGATAAGATCTTCCCTATCCTCAAGAATGTGGTGAACAATAAGAGTCCACATCCCCACACAAATCACCCTGGTTATCACGATGCCCCTCCCACACCACACCAAATGTCCTTGGCTACCCCAACTTCACTCAGCCCACTCCAGACCACGAGCCATTGCTACCCCTCCCACCTCCCGGACCTAGCCACGCCAGAGCACTCACTCCCAGCAATGCCTAGAAATCAAATGACGAGTTGCCAACCATGTGCACATACATCCCCGGCCTCTTTGTAGACAAACAGAGAGTCCCCCACCTCTGAATCCTCTCCTGCTCGTCTTCTCAATCTCCCTTCCATTGAACTCTCCTTATGCCTGTATGCTATCTTCTTCGGAACCTATACCCCCCAACCTGATCAACTTCTTATCACCCACGTCTTACTCGCAGCCCATAGGACTTCCTACTGCTCCCATCTCCACACAAGTGGGCCTTCTACAAGACCTCCCTGACCCACAAACACCCTTTGCCCATAATAATACTGTCCCCACTCAACCAGAGCTTCCATGCGCCCCCCCCCCACTGGAACGCACACCACAACCCATAACCAACTGTCACCACATTGCATGGGTCGCACGCCTTGATGAGATCTCCCTCTGCCTGCTCCATCTCAAGGACGAAATCCAGAAATTTTCAACCATCACCAAAGAGCTTCTGCCCATGCATAGACCCACTAGTGCCCTTTTGAATTGAATTAACTCCCAAACAGGCATGTATCTCTCCCAAGACCCGTACACCGATGCCTCCTCTCGTCCCAGGAGACTAATGACCGATTTATCTGACAGTGACATCCGCGACCTCCTCGTTTCTTATGCCAACCCGATAGACATTAACAAGTGCTTCCAGGGTCAAATCCAAGCAATTCAAGCTAACCCATACAGAGAACCCACCCACAATCAAAGATTTATAATTAGTGAGAACCTCAAGCGCATTGACATCTCTCGGGCTGCCATTACCCATTCTACTAGCAAACTGAAATGCGTACTTCTCAACTGTAGATCAGCTAGTAAATATGCTCCCGATATCTACGATCACATTCTCACAAAAGAGCCCAATATCGTTATCCTCATGGAAACCTGGCTAAACAGCTCATCTTCTCCTATCCTAGACCTACTTGTCCCTCCTAGCCACGACATAATTCGACTCGACAGAACTAGGAAACCCATTGGTGGAATAGCTTGCATATACCAAAACAATCTCTGTGAACCAATCAGAAACAGTCTCCTTACCCACCTGTGAATATCTTTGCATCAACATCACAAACAACAACAGCCTCATTTGCAAACTATATACAGTCTACCAACCCCCTGAAAAGATAATCCGCTGTTCATTGAACAAATAATGGAAGTCATCATATCCAACGATGACCCTCAAGTGGCACAGATCTTCCTCGGAAACTTCAATCTCCACTGGAATAACCCGAATGACCATGCTGTGAACTGTTTTAAATCCTTCCTGTCAGATCACGATCTGATCCAATTCTGTGACAGTCCAACCCAAAACAAGGGAGAGACACTGGACCTTATCATATTTCAAATGAATAACATCACACTAGATTCCATTACCCCTGCGATTGGTCTGACCACTACAGCATCATCTTCTTCATCAACGTGGAGGTGACCCCGAAAGAGAAACCAACCCAAGAAAACAAAACAATGGAAAAGGAATCTCTGAAACATTAATCCTAACATCTTCACAACCCGATGTAACGCCGCCCTGACTCCCCAGGCAGGCATGGTAGATGTACATGACCTCACAGAGTTCTAACACTCCACTATTCTTGACGTCCTTGATTCTATTGCCCCCCTTCAACAAAAAAACGCCTCTACTAAAATCTCCAAACCTTGGTTTAATGAAAATCTGAACTATGAACGACACAATCTAAGATTAGCAGAAAGAACCTGGTGATCCGTACCCTCCACTGAACACCTAAAACACCTTTGATCAGTGAGAAACACATACAACAGGGAAATTAGAAATGCAAAAGCCGACTTCTTTAGAACTCAGCTTAACCAGGCCAAAAATCGACCCAAAAAAACTGTTTGAAATCGTCAAGCAACAATCGCTTAACACTCCAAACCTACTGGAACATGGAGACACCACTCCCCCTAACTGTGAGGAATTGCCCACATTATTCTTGGAAAAAACAAAATCCATTGAAAACGACCTACAATCAAAGAGGGACCCAAAAACAATGCCTCCTGGAACACTTTCACCCCCCTCAATGAAATTGACATCTACAACATTCTTCTATTGATTATCCCTTCCAACCACTTCTGCGATCCACTACCACCATCAATCTTTAAAGAGATAAAAGTTGCTATTATCACCTTATGGCCCTCACTACTGCAAGGCACTATCCCTGACTGCCTAAAAGTAGGGCAAGTAACCCCCATTCTAAAAAAAAACAACGCAGTCTGTTCAGATCTTAACAACTTCCGCCCTATCTCCAACATCCCCACTTTGGCGAAACTGCTAGAAAGCTGTGTGCAAATTCAACTCTGCAACCACATAGAGAAATTCAAACTCCTGGATCAACATCAATCCGGTTTTCATCAAAGACACAGCACAGAATCAGCACTCACTCACATCATGGATGAGATTAAAAATGCTAGGCCAAAATGAATCATGTCTTTTGATACTACATGACCTATCCTCTGCTTTCGACACTGTTAAACACAACAGTTTACTGTCCCTACTGGAATGAAGGATGGCCCTAAAATTAATTAATTACACTCTACATTGCTTCCTTCTCACTAAGTTTCAGTTAGATTCCAAAGATTCTATTTATCCGTTACTAAAACTAACCAAAGAAAAGGAAAGAAGGACTGCGGTCATTCAAAGCGATGCCATCAATAACGGACTACCATTGAAAGTGCTGAGAAAACCGAGAGAAGGTATTAGCTCTCTGTCCTTACCCGATTCCAAGGAAATCATCTCTTCCAAAAAATAGACACAAATGGCCACATGTAACTTATTGGGTATAAAACAATCAAAATCAAAAACTCAATCAAAAACAGGTCTACAACAACTGACAAAAATGACGTGCACAGGGGTTCCCCAGAGTGTTTACTTACTCAAAATACTTTTATCCAACAATGGCATCCAACTACTCCATATGGTCCGCACACGCTGTGCCTTCGCCTGCCCAACCTAAATTGATTCGGCGGCGTGTGCACATAGTAAGTCACGTGATGCGGCGAGAAGAGTCCGCCATCTTAGTATTACCGCGAGTGTATACCAAATGCTCTGTAGTGACCCCCAACTAAGTAGGTTATCTCCAAAATGCGAAAGTTCACTGTACATTTTAAAAAGTACACATTATCCACCTCATACACCATAAAAGCGGCAGGGGACCATCTCGAACAGAATGAAACAAGATCAGAAATGGCGGCCATTTTAAAAAAAGGGGACCTCCGTATTGTGACCCATAATATACCTCATATAAAGTAATAATAGAAAAAAGAAAAAAAGAATTCGAGCATCATAATCAATTAGAAAGTGAGTATTTCACACGACCATCAGGCATCCAACACACAGAGTGATAAAAAGATATAAAATATGTACAGAACAAAAACTGATAATGAAAATATTGTCAACAATGGTAAACATCTACGACATAGACATAGATGGTAGAGGGAAAGGAGGTACATAACAGTATTCGCCAAGTCATATAAAGACACATTACAAGGAAGTTACAAAGTGGCTAGTGTCTGCCATTCAACATATAGGTTGAGTCCTTTCTCCACAGTTTTGGCTGACCAGATCCACTTGTTCTCCTTCATTGTGAGCAGGCAATCACGTCTACGTCTAGAACATTTAACCACCTCTAGTACAAACCATTTCATTTCATGCAGGGCATAAGTCATACTCATATAATATTCAACAAGGGGTGCAGTAGTTATTTTACAACGTATGCGTGACTGGTGTTGAATTATACGTTTTTTTACTTCTTGTGTTGTTTTTCCTATATAGTACAGTGAGCAAGGACATTCAATGCAATAAATTACATTCTTTGAAAGGCAATTTGAGTGATGTTTCAAAACCCACATTTTGTCATTGAGAATACATGTTTTTACTACTGATGTAGTAGCACAAGCTGCACAGTGGCCACAAGGATAATGGCCCACCACAGGTGTCAGGCCCCAAAGATGTTGTAATGAATTAGATTCACACTCATTGTAAGCCCTGACTAGATGATCTCTTAAATTTTTTCCATGTTTGAATGCAAATAATGGCTTGTCTCACTGTGTGTCAACTTTCTGTATCAGGTGCCAATTTTTTAATATGGTCTTTTTTATCCTATTGGATTCTGTTCCCAAAAGTGGTCATCTAATGTAAAGCGCTCTGATACCCTCTAGGGTCATGTTCGCTCTATATAAAACTTTATAAATAAAAAAATTAAATAAAGGGAGAGAAGGACAGGGTCAACTGTAGGGCCAGGTGGAACAGGTGGACTAAGTAAGCCACTCTCACCCCAATGTAGGCCCATCACCCACACAAGGCCTTATCCAGGCGGACATGCTTGAGGTTTTTTTTGTCAATGCTGCCATGGGTTTTGGGCCTGCTCTTTCTGACTAATCACTTTCCATGCATGAGAAACAACAATCACCTGGGATACTAATAGTGTTTTGTGATAGGCGTGAACTCAGCAGATCTGAAAGTCACTGTTTTCACACCTCTCCCCATTCGCACAATAAGCATTGGTATCCTCCAGCATTCTAACTACAATAAAATACAGAGAATTCAAGTTCCCATCTCAAATGTGTGTAAAAAGGCAAACTATTTCCTTCTCCCCCAAAAATAGACGAAATATGTATTAAAAATAAAAAATTATTTTTAGTGGTAGTTTTTTGAATTTTCTTATTTCTGTGAGGTCATTCAGATTGTGCGGTGCCATATCAATATTAAATTCAAGGTAACAAAAGAAATGTTGCATCCTGATAATATTTCTTTAGTTCAAAGTACACTGATGTAAGGAAAATGCGATTCTTTTTTAACCATTATTTATTTGTGAAATGATTTTACTTTTGCTAATTGGTCCCATCTCTGGGAAATTGTTGCAACTAACTAACGTTTGTCCCCAGAATTATTAGTGGTAGTCAATGTTTCCATCAGGGACCATTGGACAAGTGCATTGTGGGTCACGGTGGCGGTTCACGGAAGTCTTTGAGGATTCTTCTAGAGTTTTTTAGGTTTCTTCTGGAGTGCTAGCGTGATGCATCTTAGTGTACTGTTTGTTTAATTCATTTTGAACTATCTCTCCTCATTCATGGCCCCAGAAGATGGCGTCCCGTTAATTTATCGTGGAAAGGTATCTATCTTTCCTTTTGCACATAACACTATTCTCATGGCTGCTAATGATTGGTTTGCATACCCTTTATTCTAACATTTGCTAACTGCAATTAGTCTAGTGAGTAATTACCAAAAAAGCAAAGTGATGGTCGTGTGCTTAAGGCACGCCAGGACATTGTGAAGCATGTTGTTTTCATAGGGATCTGGGAGCATATTAGCAAGACCGGCGATAAATTATCGCCGTTTTAGCGGCAGGAAACTGCCGCTAAACGGCGATAATGGGCTTGCTAATATGCGTTATAGAATTCCAATAGAAGCCCAGGTTAGATGTGCAGGACATCTAACATGGGCTTCTATTGGAATTCTATAACGCATATTAGCAAGCCCATTATCGCCGTTTTAGCGGCAGTTTCCTGCCGCTAAAACGGCGATAATTTTATCGCCGGTCTTGCTAATATGCCCCTCGGTTTGTTGCAAGTGTCTTTTGGGAGGTGGGGGCGGGGCGCAGGTCACCAGAAGGGCCAAATCCTTAGTCAAGCCCTCGGCGGGTATTTGAAATTATCTAGACAATTTGTTTAAAAATGTTTGCATCCCTGAAGGCATATCATGCTAAGTCCCTGCACTGGAGCGCACACAGGAATATAGGAATACATATTTTTCCAGGAAAGTTGCAGCTGAGTTTGAAGCTAACTGAGAGAGAGGTATACTGAATTCAGGTCGCTGGTGTTTTGGGCAAAGCCTAATGCTGCTGTTTGTGTACAGCATCGCAGGAAGCACGTGCCCTGAAGCACTCAGCATCCTTTCTCTGTTTTACTCATCCCAAAACCTTGGTTGAGAAGTTGAATCTGGGTTACATGCAGCATCTCAGGTACAGCATGCCACCCGGATGTAGCTATTGTGAAGAACGTCATTGGCTGTTTGTTAGGGGAAGTTGGGGAGATATTACATCCAGGCTCAGACTGCCTTGTTTGCTCTCTTTATGGCCTCCAGTATGCTGAGAAGGCTTTACCTCCAGCTCGCATTCGGTATCCATAATTTTTCAGCTAGGATTTCCTCCTGGGCAGGTTCAAGCCAGTTCTGGCCAGGCTTTCGCAATGATGTGAATCGTGAAACCTTCCGCCATTTTATGGCGTTGTGTCGTAAATAAAAACAGATGCCAAAGTAATTAACAAATACAAAGCATCGAGTCACCAGTGATGCCTTCTGGCATATGGCGAATAATGCTTATCTGTGTGGCGTGTTACGGTTTTTATGGAGTGTATGGCAAACAGGAAATAGATTGAGTGGCCTGAGGACAAGGAAACAAAGTGCCGCGAGCAGGTGGGGGTTTTGCCTAGTGATGTTTAATTGTATCTTGTTTGTAATGTAATTACTGTAATGTATTCTTTTAAAAATTTATATTTTAGTTTGTTGTGTGATGAGTGGTGTTTCATATTTATTGTGATATCTATGGCAACATTAACATCGGCAACACACATCTGGCTTATAGCATCGAGCACGCATTTGTAAACCTTATAGGGGCATATTATCAACGAGGCGATAAACAATTATCGCCGCTTTGCGTCCGTTCTGATCTGAAAAGCGGCGATAATTTTATCGCTTAATCAGCAAGGTCACGCTATCGCGTGAATCCTTGCATTATCGCCTTTCTTTCAACGCCATCTTTGCATCTCTAATGAGATGCAAAGTGGGCGTTACTGGGTGTACCCAGGATGGACTACGTTGCAAATATCGCTGATGTTCACATCGCGATATTTACAAGGCAGCTCACATGATTTTAGCAGAGGCCTGATTTTGGCGAAAACGGCCGCTTTCGCCAAAATCTAACGCCTGCTAAAATCCTGACTTAGCCATCCCTAACATAGGGGTGGATTCTGCTGATACGACCACAGGGTCGTATCAGCAGGTATGCTGCTTTGCAGGGAACATCGCTGGAAAACCAGCGATGTTCCCTGCAAACGGCGAGTAACCTCGCTATCTCTGGAATTTTATCGCCCTGGAGAAGCGTGTTGTTAATAACGCGCTACCAGGGCGATAATTTCCAGAGATAGCCAGCGATAAGAAATCTATCGCTAAGCACGGCCAGCGATAATTATCGCTGGCCGTTGATAATATGCCCCATAGTCTTTTGCATCTGTCACAGTATTTTGTAATAACAAGAAATATGTCCCGAGGTAACGTTTTTCAGCTTCACGATCTGTCATGTGTTTCCTGTATGGCCCGTTGTAATTTTCCCTATGTTAGCCTAAGTGTGCACGTTGTAGGCAGCATTTTCGTTTGCACACATTACTATATAAACACATTTGCTTTGTGCCACATTGTACTTTCACACGGAACCTGCATATGTTTTGCGCTCCGTTCTTTTCCTGGGATTTAGTCTGAACATGCTAGACAAGGTCAAACAACAGTGCCCCTTGTTATTCTCTTTTGTCAGACATTAGCACCTAGAAATAACAAGAGAACACAGCAGCTGTTTGTGAGCACAAACGTTTTGTCACATAACTGAGCACAGGAGCTTGGAAAAACAAACACTGAGTGAGGTTGCTGAGACAAGATTGCCATCTGTGTATGCTAAGGTACGGGGGTCGCTGCTAATCCCAGAGATCTTTGATATATAATCATCTGGCTTCAGTAGGCGGGAGGGGGGGGGATTAGGATACGCTGTCTTATAATATGGCTGGACTTTTTATGAGTATGAGTGAGAGAGTCTAAGGGTGTGTCTTGTTACCGCGATCGCTGAGAGGGTCGAGAGTGTTGTGTTCTGGGGTGCCAATTCACTTGTCTCTCTGGATATGAGTAGGAGGGCAAGTGAGACACTATAGGTAATCAGAATCAGGCTCATAGATACTGAAGTGGTATGGCGACTCAGTCCCTATGTGCCGATGTTCTATAGTCCCAAGCATAGTTCTGTTCCTGAGCAGAATCCTTGCAACAGATCATGGTAACCACTCTCCAGTGGTTTAATTTATTAGTGTGTGTGCTTTTAATTTCTATCGGTATCCGACCTTATACTTCCAGTGTCTGATCCAAAATCGACCTATAATGTGACTGAATTTCCAAGTGGGGAAACAGGAAGTCATTGATGATTATTCCTACTACACACTCCAGCTCTTGTAACTCAGTGAAGTTCCTGAATGCATTTTGCTTTAATATTGTGTAACTAACTCTCCCCCTAAAAGCAGGAGAGAGGACAAGGGCTTGATGGTTCTGTGAGTTAACAACTCTTGTTGTGATGTGTTGTTTACTCTGGAGAGGGCCTCAGGAATTATGCAATCTTTTGGCCCTTGCCGTGATTTGCATATGTACCAATTTGCTGCATTTGCCACATAATCTGCGGAATAATATGCAGGTTTTGACAAAAAAAAAATGTTTCTAGCTCAAATGAATCAAGTTACTAAAAATGAAACAACAATTTGCAGAGCAGTGGAAGGCCCTTCTGTTGCTTGTTGCTGTACTAGCATGTTATAATGACATTAATGAGGTGAAACCTTTGCCCAGACAGTTTTAAAATTAAAAAATGGAAAAATAATAGTAACAAGTAGAAGCAATTTGATAGAATTGCCCACAAAGTCGATGATGGGAGGTGGGTTAACAGTAAATTATTTGTAATGGGGTTACAAGGTATCTATTGGGTGACAGAATTGAGCTGCAGATTACTCAAGGAATGTGTTACAATGGATTGGTGAGAGGAAGCGTTTATGAGACGGGAGAGGGCTGTGAACGGATGAAGTAAGAAGGAGGGGCAGTGAGGAAATGGGTGACAGATAGGGGCAGGTAATAGGTGACTCATGACAAAGGATGGGTGGCAGGAGCAGAGTGAACTAGGGGGCAAAGTACTCCAGCTGGCAAATTAGAAGGGAGAGGAAAACAGGAGAGGTGACAGGAAAGCACTTGAGATGCATAACAGGTGTTTGATAGGAAGAGTACAGTTGAGGGGTGTGGACTGTCACAGGATGTGTACAACAGTAGATGATACTATGAGGGCATTGCTCACAGGAAGAGGCAGGGATGACTGGGTGAAGAGCAGGCATTTTTAGTGTTGGGGGGGCCTGGTACCCTAAATGGGGGGTGTTAAGGAACGACAGAGAAGGGGAGAGACAGGAGAGAGATCTGACTTGGGCAGCATGAATTTCAGCAGCAGGCAGGGGATTGATGATGAGAGTAGGCGGTTGAAGAGGCTGTGAGACATTAGGAAGACAGGGATGGGTGAAAGAAGGATGTAAAGGATATGTGCCAGGAAGGTTTAAGTAATAGGTGAAAATATTGTGACCATATCAGGAGGTCCTGAAAAGCTTTGAATGGAAAAACATCTGACTTCCTGTTGTGACCATCCATAATATTTTCATCTTCTACAAATTATTTTAACAGAGTTCTTGAGCATGATTTCAAAGTCAGAGCAGTTCACATTGCAACATTTAAAGACTGAGATATGAGCTGAGTGAGTGGAGAGAGCAGGGTCTGGGGAACTTTGACGATGGCAGGTAAATAGGTTGTTACAGGACTTGTACCATGTCCTGCCTTTAACATAGACTATTTTCAGTTAAGTGCTACTCGGCTGGGCCTTGTATGTGGATGAGAACCCTGGTAACACTTTTGTACCTTGATCTGTAATCTTTAGATATACAGGTCTACTGACCTCCCGGACCCCACCTCCCCTTCAGCGAAGCCATAACCGACTTCATTGATCACCACGCTCTTGCCTCAACAGACTACATCCTCCTCGTCAATCTCAATTTCCACCTGGACAACCTCGAAGATCACAACACCTCATGCCTACTGGAGAACCTCTCAACCATCGGACTCAAACAACTGGTCACAACGCTAACCGACTTAGGAGGACACACGCTCGACCCCATCTTCTCCTCAAGCAACAACATCTCCGTCAGCCACACCTCCAAACAACACTGGACCAATCACCACTGCGTCCTCTTCTCCTTCACCAAACCCAACGTATGCCACCACGCCCACCACAATTCTTGCAGAAGCTTGAAGAAGAGCACCGAACACCAGTTCACCACCTCCCTCAGCAAGACCCCACCACAGACATTCACGGACGCCAACACCTCAGCAAGCAACCTCCACCCCTGGATCTTCAACTGCGCCAAAACACTGGCCCCCCCAGGAAACCCTCAGGCAAACAGCCCTCCAAGAAAGCCAAATCGTTCTCCCCCACACTCCAAGAGTCCAAGCACACCTGCAGAGGGCTCGAGAAAAGATGGAGGAGCAGCAAGATCACAGCAGACCAAAAAGCCTTCAAATCTGCACCGCACACCACTGCCTCATCAGGACAACAAAGAAAGCAGCCATCGAGGAGCGCATCAATGCCAACGCATACAACAGCAAAAAACTCTTTGCCGTGGTCGAAGAATTTGCTAAACCCTGCACAGAGACAGCAGACATCCCCGTCTCAAGCCCTCTGTGACAACCTTGCCACCTTCTTCCACTGCAAGATCAAGGAGATCTATGAGAGCTTCACAACCCAAGACTCACCCACCCCACCCACAACCACCACAACCAATGGCTCCAGCCCCCAGCAGACCTTGACCAACTGTACTACTCTCACCTCTGACGACACCCTCAGGATCATGAAGAGCATCCACTCCATAGCCCCTTTGGATCCCTGCCTCCCCACATCTTCAACAGGGCCGGAACCTCCATCGCACCCGAACTCTGCTGCACCATCAACTGCTCCATCGAGCCCGCAATCTTGCCGGAAGACCGCTCTCCTCACCACTATATATTACATCTGCACTATCCTCGACCGAGGCGAGACTGCTGCTCTCATCCTCCTGGACCTCTCAGCTGCCTTCGACACCGACTCCCACCGCACCCTCTGCGCAAGACTCCACGACGCCGACATCCACAACAAAGCCCTAGAATGGATCTGCTTCTTCCTCACCGGCCGAAAGCAGAGAGTCAGACTTCCACAGTTCAACTCAGAACCCACAGAGATCAGCTGCGGAGTGCCTCAGGGATCCTCCCTGAGCTCCACCCTCTTCATCATCTACATGGCCCGCTTGCAGCCATCGTCAGAAGCCACAGACTCAACATCGTCTCCAATGCCGATGACACCCAGCTAATTCTCTCCCTCACAGACGAACCCACAGCCGCCAAGAGCAACTTCCACAATGGGAAGAAGGCAGTCGCCACCTAGATGAACGACAGCTGCCTCAAGCTTAGCTCAGACAAGACTGAAGTCCTCATCCTGGGCTCTTCCCCCTCCACCTGGGACAACTCTTGGTGGCCTGCAGCACTCGGAATCCCCCCACACACACGGACCACGCACAAAACCTCAGCATCATCCTGGGCTCCACGCTCTCAAGGAACTGCCCAGTCAATGCTGTTTTGCCCTCCTGCTTCCACATGCTCCACCTCCTTTGTAAGATCTTCAAGTGGATCCCCTCCAAGTCCAGGGAAACATTCACCCATGCACTCGTCAGCAGCAGACTCGAGTACGGCAACACATTCTATACCGGCACCACCCAGAAACTTAAAAGAAAACTGCAGACCATCCAGAACGCCATCGCCAGACTCATCCTGAACATCCCACGCCGCAAACACATCACCGGCCACCTGAGAGACCTTCACTGGCTAACTGTCAACAAAAGAATCACCTTCAAGATTCTCACGCACCCCTACAAAGCCCTTCACAATGCCGGACGTGCATACCTCAACCATGGCCTCTCCTTCTACACTTCCACCAGACATTTCCGCTCCACCCAGCCGGCCCTAGGCCACGATCCCATGGATCTGCAAGACCACGGCTGGAGGAAGATCCTGGCTTCTCATACCTCGCTGCGAAGACCTGGAACTCCCTGCCCCTGCACCTCAGACAATCACCATTGCTGCAGCAATTCAAGCAGGACCTCAAGACCTGGCTCTTCAATTGAACCGCAGATTCCCCCCCACTCAGCGCCTTGAGACCCTCACTGGTGAGTAGTCGCACTTTATAAGATTACTGATTGAAATTTGATAATCATTTCCTTACAATTTTATCTCACTTTTTCGGTTACACAAGAATGAGCTTCCTCCCAAGGTATTCCTACGCTCATTTATCAGCACAAGCAGACAGATTATATGGGTCTAGTATCTAGTGATGGTGCTTTGTAGCTCCTAGAAGCGTTGAGAGTTGTTACCCCTACCCTTCCTGTGCCTAATTATGTAACAGCTGATTTGCTGTGTGGACAGTTGTCAGTTTCAAACAGCCTCTATGATTAGACTGGCCATGGCTTTTTTTTAGGTCAAAGCCTGCCAGACAGCAAAACTGTCTGGTTAAAAAAGACTTTTTAGGGACATGTCGATAGCTGACCTGGAAAGCAAATCCTCCAATTGCTTTACATTGTTTCTTTGAATTTTGCATCTCTTATTTTTGTGCTTTCTATTTGATGGTTTTTCTTGTTTCAGCCAGTCCATCTAGTCTTTGTCCCCCCCCGTGGTGCACAGCCTGTTTACCATCTCTCTAATTGGTTCCTTTTATCCTTCTATAAAAGCAGGTTTCAAATCAGCTCTCAGCAAGTATCACCAACGCCTCAAAGAAGCTAAGAAGCATGCCCTTACAGACTGCATCGAATTGAGCCCCAACCATACCAAGGAACTTTTCATCATCGTCAGAGAGTTCCCCTGCCCCTCAGCTACGGAGAACATGGTACGCCTCTCCCAGGAACTCTGCGACACCCTGGCTGACTACTCTTACAACAAGATATCTCCCATCTACAGCTACCTCGACCTACAGTCCACCTCCTGACACCAATAGACACCACCACCCACAACAATCTGCTCACTGCATGGAAACCCCTCACCACATTGGACATCACAGCCATCATGACCTCCATTCATTCCGTAGCACCAAGCGACCCATGCCCCCACCACTTATTCAACCTTGGACCCAAGGAAATCAGCAGTGTGCTCACCCCATCCTCAATGCATCCATCACCACGCCCACCTTCCCCGACACATTGAAACACTCAGAGGGCAAATCCCTCCAGAAGAAACCCACCGCCAACCCCAGCGAACTTAAAGATTTTACACCCCATCTGGCTCCTCCTGTTCACTGTGAAAGGTCCTTGAGAAAGCCATTATTCGCCAACTCACGAACACCTACAAAGTAACAACCTACTCAACACCTCCCAATCTGGATGCTGTGCCAAGCACAGCACCGAGACCACCCTGATCGCCACAACTGACGACATCAGAAACCTCATCAACCGAGGCAAGACAGCAGCCCTGATCCTCCTTGATCACTCAGCGGCATTCAAGACTGTACCCCACCACACCCTCATCAGAAGACTCCACCACATCTGCGTCCAGGGTGCACCTAAAGAATCCCCCTACTGCCCTTCATCTCCGAGCCCAAGAATATCATCTGCAGCATCCCCTAAGTCTCCTCTCTCAGCCTCACCCTGTTCAAAGCCTACCTGACATCACTGGCCAACATCATTCGTACCCATGGATTCAACATCATCCCCTAAGCAGACGACACACAACTCATTCTCTTGCTCACGGAAGACCCTGCCACCACCTAAACCAACCTTCCCGAACACCATGACAAGAGTCTATGGCTGGATGTGATCCAACTGCCTGAAGCTTAACGCGGACAAGACAGAAGTGCTCATCTTCGGGAGGAACACCTCACCGCGGGACAACACCTGGTGGCCTCCCTGAACTCGGACCTAAACCTACCCCCATGGACGCCGCCCACAACCTCCTCATCATCCTAGATAGCAAACTCACCATGAAGCGCCAGGTCAATGCAGTATCCTCCTTCTGCTTCCTCACCCTCTGCATGCTTCGCAAGATCCTCTTGTGGATTCCCATCAACACCAGGAAAACAGTCACTCAAGCTCTCGTCACCAGCCGACTAGACTATGGAAATGCACTCTATGCCAGCACCAAAACCCAACTCATCAAGCGACTTCAGACTATATAGAATACTTCAGCCAGACTCATCCTAGTTAGAAATGGGGGTCTCTAGTTGGCAATGGTTTGCACCTTTGTCCAAGTAGGAACCCTTCTTCCTAGTCAGGGTAAGGGGGATACACTTCTAAAATAACCCCTGCTCCCCCCCTTGGTAGCATGGCATGAGCAGACAGGCTTATCTCAGAGGCATTGTGTAAAGCATTTGTGCACACATACAGTAATACAGTGAAAACACCACAAATGGACACCACACCAGTTTAGAAAAATAAGTAATCTTTATCTAAACCAAACAAGACCAAAACGCCAAAAATCCACAATACAGCAATCAAAATGTACTTCTTAGAAGGTAAAACTGTTCTATCCATAGCAAACTATAGATGTGACACAAAGTACCTTGGATACGTCAAAATCATAAACAAAAACAGCCGCAGGGAAGGTGTTGCATCTCTTTTCCAGCTCCCAACAGCAGGAACAACCTCCAGAGGCCCAACTCAGCAACAGGCACCTCTTGGCACGGAAGTTCAGGGGAGCTGGTGGTGAAGTCTTTGTGTCCCTGAGACTTCAGAACAGAAGGCAAGCTCTACTTCAAGCTCTTGGAGATCTTCTTCAAGCAGGATACACAGCACACAGCCCTGCTGTGTGGCTGTAGGCCAACCCCAAACAGCACACAGCAAAGGGACAGTACTTCTCCTTCAGCTTTCCCAGCTCTTCTCATTGGCAAAGGTTCCTCTTGAGTCCCGAAGTATTCTAAAGTTTTGGGGTCTGGGCCCCAATATTTACATTCCATTTCTCTTTGTTCTCTGGTGGCAGAGAGGCTCTGTGCTCAGTCAAAACTAGTTCTGTCCTCTCTGGTCCAGCTTCCTGGCATTGTGTAAGGCAGACCAGGCCTATTCAGGTGCAAGGAAATCTCCTCCCCCTACTCTAAATGCAGCCTAAGTCTAGCCCCTGTCACTCCAAATCCGGAAAGTCAATCCACAACCCAGCAGAGGCACACAGGATGGCTAAGCAAGAAAATACCCACTTTCTAAAAGCGGTATTTTCAAACACACAATATAAAAATGATCTTTACTAAAAGATGTATTTTTATATTCTGAGTTCATGCATACTAAACTCTATTTCTCTCTCTTGTCTCAATGGGAAGTTATACTTAAAAGATGTTATAAGTAAACTCCCATTCTACCCTGTGGGACATTCACTGTAGTTCACTATCAGGACATGTTACACACATCAGGACATGTTCTACCTTTCACATACACTGCACCCTGCCCACAGGGGACCTTGGGCCTACCTTAGGGGTGACTCACATGCAAGAAAAGGTAAGGTTAGGGTCTGGCAAGTGGGTGCACTTTGCCAGGTCGACATGGCAGTAGAGACTGTGTGCAGACACTGCAGTGGCAGGTCTGAGAACCCTTTGCAAGGCTGCTTGTGTGGGTGGCACAATCAGCGCTGCAGGCCCCCTAGCAGCATTTGACTTACAGGCCCTGGGCACACACAATGCACTGTACTAGGGACTTAGTAGTACATCAAACAAGCCAATCATAGAAACACCAATCCATATTCACACTTTATAGAGAGAGCACTTGCACTTTGACAGTGGCAAAGTGCCCAAAGCATCTAGACCAGCAACAACAAAATTCAGCACACAGCAAAAATACAAGCGGCAGGGGGAAAACCACACCAAGGATGCCAGGTCTAACAATCCTAAACCTCCCAAAACAGTCAAGCATCACCCCACACCTCAGAAGCCTCCACTGGCTCCCTGTAAAGAAGAGATGCTAGTTCAAGATGCTAACGCACACCTACAAAGACCTCCACAGTCAGAAACCAGCCTACATCAACCACCGCCTGACCTTCCACCAACCTTCCAGACAGCTGCGCTCCACCTCCCTCGCCCACGTCCCCCGCATCTGTCGAAGCCACAGCGGAGGTCGTTCCTTCTCCTACCTCGCCGCCAAGTCCTGGAACGACCTCCATCTCCATACCTCTCCTTCATTTGCAGATTTCAGAAGGAGACTCAAAACCTGGCTCGTCGACTAAAGACCTGCAAGACCTCAGCGCCTGGATACCCCTAGGGGTGATTAGCCACGCTCTACAAGTATCAATGATTGATTGATAAGTGTATGCTTTTTGAGGACTATAGTAATTATTTTCTTTTTGACTAAGGTACTCCACAAGAGTGCCTGTGGTTCCTCATAAAATTTTTATCCACTTTTCGCAGTACATTTCTTTTCATTGTAAAAATATCATTTTCTACAACTTTGTTCTTCAAGCAGCTCTTACATGCGCATTCATTTTTATACAACTTTGCCTTTCAGGCCTCTCTCCTGTACGCTTTAACTCCTTGTTGCATTCTTTTGTCTGTTTACTTCCATCTCCTTCCGTTGCTCAGTCTCTGCTTTGTTTCCTTTCCTACGGCTTCTGCGTTGCTTCCCTATATGCCCTCTGTGGTACTTAAACCCTCATATTGCTTTCCATTTTGTTTATCGATCCATCTCAGACCATGATTGGTGCATAAGCCTACAAAATTATACAGCTGGCTATCTATGCTTTTCCCCTGTTTATTAGCTATGCTTAGAGATGTAGTGCACATGATCAAAACCATTGGCAAAGCCAATAGGTCCCAAAAGCGAGAAATATTGGCTTTGCCAATACTTTTTCTTTCCTGCACCCAGGCATGAATTGCCAAGGCATGTCCTAGCCTCATAAAAAGTGTTTATTCGTAAAATATGAAAGCATTAGTGCTGCAGAAAAATGGGTAGACTACCACAGAAACCTTTAGGGTTGCCAAGCATGCTACAGGGGGTAGCATTGAGCTTTGCTTAAAGAGAGTAGTTGACTGCAAGTGTAACAACATTAATTAGACATTGTTGAAATTTACAGCCCTCTGCCATCCACTGCTGAAACACTGATGTCTGCAGTCAGCACTGCATCAGGAGACTACTAAGGCTCAAAAGTTCTTTCTCTCACTTCCTTCACTGACAGTGCACCAACAGAAGACCAAAACATAAGTTTAACTGGGACAAAAACCTAACTTTACGACTTTCGGTATTCACAAAGGGCATTTAGGAGTAGTAAACTTAGGATTCCTAACTTTACTACTCCTAAATACCATTTGTGAATACCGAAAGTCGTAAAGTTAGGATTTTGTCTCAGATTACTTTTGTGAATCGGGCCCATCATGTTTAGGTCTGCATGTTCAACTTTTTCAATGTAACCAGACCAACATTTTTTCCAAAATACCAGATTTTTAAACTAAAGTCCAGTGCAGGAAGTGATGTATCCCCCGCACAGTTCCTGCACACCATCAACATGCTCGACAGCCAGTTACAATATCCCCCGCTCACATCACTCATGTGCACAGCATCGCTGGCTCACTACCCTTCTCCTTGTTGCTTGCAAAAAAATTGTACAATGCCACTCATATCATCCATAGCCTCTTACTTGTTATACCAACCAGCACAGATATTCGCAAAAGTAACATCACCTTTTACTCCCTTGTACACAATCTTTCACACTACCAACTCAACATACATTCTTGTCTTCTGCATGTACACCATACAATGATTATCAGTTGAGGAGTTTTTACACCACTTGCACCAATATCCACTCATTACATTCTCACAGTGTTACACAGCACCCATGTTCTCCTGCGGACGCTCAACACAAGTTTGAGAAGTAACTTCCAAGACTACACCCCTCACCTTCAGGCAGTTACTCCACATACTACTTTACTTGTCATTACTCTGTTACAGCCACTGACACATACCACTGAACCATTTACTTCTCCCTAATATCTTTAACCCATTTTAAACTACTAACAAATCCAATCAGCGCCACCCATAACACACTAGTCCCCTAGACCTTACTGCACCACCCTGCTAATTCACCTCATATCTCGAATCATGAAGCCACTCAACCTCACTCTCATCACCTGATTATTTGTTTACATATGATACTGCTCACTCACCAATTAGCCATAGCACTAAGCCTCCTACCTACAGCTATCTACTCATAATTACACTCTCCCCTTTTGATTTGTATTCACCACTTTCTTGCCGGGCCATCTCTTCACTCGCAGCCACTCATATCACTACTCATCTTCACACAGCGCAGCAGTGCCACTTAACAACACACACACATCAGCCTTTACCCCTTACACAGCCAGTTTCTTACATTATTTGCTCGCAATCAATGTTTTATAATATCCCTCAGTTGGGACACCAATCTCTTACCTCACATTATGACACACCCACACAATCATCTGTATACCTTAGGCCATTCCCCACACCACTCTGCACACTCAGTCACATGGAACACAGCTCAGCCTCTCATGTTTAGAGCATAATCCAACAACTGGATACACTACTTGCATAACTCATTTGCAGCAGCAATCACTCATCTCGCTAATTCACAGTATAACTCACTTTTGCCAAATACTCACCCTGCTATTTAACACACCACCTGTCCTCAAACAATACCCATCAGCCAGTGGTAACACTACACAGTAACATCACCCCAAACCGAGACGGCACAAAAAACTAGTTTATACCATTGCCTCTCCATCATCATGTTAACTGCTCATTACCTCAAACATATATAACACGTAGTATCATTCACCTCGCCAAGGCAATTTACTCACAACCACTCAGAAACATAACACACATTCGGCTGCATGCAACACCACCCACCCACTCAGAACACACTTACAACATCAGTTTTTTGTCCCATTTACTTGCCTTCAGGCTGCTAAAATAGCACTTAATTACATCACTGATCTTTCAAACTATTTCACAAGCACAACAATTCATGACCACTCATTTTGTCATCATCACTAATCTCATTACTCGCTCGTTACTCTTTCACTTGTATTACTTGGCCATTCACAGGACCTCTTTCACTGCACACTTCATCAGCAGCCATTCCCTTATGTCCGTTTACTACTCAGTTACTATACCATTCTCAACAACAACTCTTATTCTTTGCTTACTAACTTACTTGGTGCAGCCTTGAAATATTTGAATGAATCCACTTGCCTTTAACTACTTATAAAATTCACCCGTAACTGTTCATCAACATCAGTCAACCACACCGTCCTCATCACACCAGCAATCCACACAAACCCACTTGCTCACATAATTCATCATCCTCAATTATTGTTAATGGGAGACATCGTTTACAACAAATGCGATACAATGCATTCCATTACAACGCAAACCATTACAACGCAAGTCGTTACAACGACTTGCTGTAGGGGTCGTTACAACGACTTGCTGTAGGGGGCAGAAGGTGTTGGATTTAAAATCCAACACCTTCCCTACTGTTGCACAGACTGTAGTTGGAATAGTAAATGATACTATTCCAACATTCAGCGCCCACTACAGCAAGTCGTTTTAGCGGCTTGCGAGTAATGGTATGCGATTTAACAACGCGGTCGTTGTAACAACCGCGTTGTAATGGAATGCGTTGTATCGCATTTGTTGTAACGTCGCATATTCTTGTTAATACTGCTGATCAGTGTAACCAGTCCCTGATATTCAGTCACAAGTCTCATCCTTGCACATCCCCATTCGGCCTCCTACAACAGGACCCAGCCACTCACAATTCCACTTCTCACATGCCAAACTTACAGTTCCGCTCCTCACTTCAGTCACTTGCACCGTCTAATCTCTGCTTTGCTTCAATCTGCATATCTTATTTGATAATAAAGGCATCCAACAAACGGGGGAATATTGTGGTCATGGACCGCATTAAATACATCAAAGAAGCCAAGAGGCAGATTAATGATAAAGAGAACTATGAATAATTGAGCTATGATCCAACTGATGAGCATATGAAGCTATACCATCACAAATTGAGTTATTGGCATCAGATGTGTTTACTAGATGATGAATATGCCTACCTGAGGAATGATCATCCTATCAGATTCATCTATTTTTTGCCAAAAGTGCACAAAGATATCCTTAATCTACCTGAATGGCCTATAGTGAGCTCAATTGGTTCCCTCCAGGAACAGACATCCAGGTTCATCAATATCATTTTGTTTCCATATGAACCCACTCTAACCTTATACTTCAGGGACTCTAGGGACTTTTTCAACAGAATCAACAGTATCCCATGGAAGGATGGTTACCTTATGGCCACAATAGATGTTGTTGCTTTGTACACATCCATTGAACATGCTGACGGCTTGAAGGCTTGTAGATACTTTTAAGATCCAGATCTGTTAGCCTGCTGGACCATGCGGAGATGCTCATGGAAATGCAGGAATTTTGTCTAACGCACAATGTGTTCCTATTTGAAAAGAACTATTATCTACAAAATAAAGGAACTGCCATGGGCACATCTTTTGCCCCCACCTTTGCCAGTTTAATGATGGGGTGGTGGGAAGCAGAGGCAATCTGGATGGACCTGAATGCACAAACTATGGAGCATGTGATTTTATGGGTGCTGTACATCAATGATCTGTTTTTAATCTGGGAAAGAAGTGAGAAACATCTTGCGAACTTTATCAAATTACTGAGTGACAATCCCCAGAAAATAAAGTTCACCTATGAAATCAGTGCCACTGAGATATCGTTTTAGGATGTAAAGATCTACATTCAAGGTGGCCAGAAATGCAACAAGGTACATAGGAAGCCCACAAATACCAATAGGTTGTTACATGCAAATAATGGACATCCACGTGCACTCAAATGGAGTGCACCATTTGGTGAATTCCTAAGGGCATCACGGAACTGTTCGGAAGACACAGACTTCGCCAAACAAGCAGATGACATGTACCGGCATTTTGTTCAAAGAGGGTATCCAACATCTGCACTAGCTGATGCTCTACGAAGAACTTGGCAATGAAATAGAGAAGAGCTCCTAATTCCAAAACAAAAGCATTGGGAATCTAAGCAGTCACACAACAACATCAGAAACATTATGGGTTTCAACGCCTCCAGTCATGAAGTATAAAAACTGGAAACTGCTGAAAATGGATGATGATTTGAATCAAGTTTTACCAGATCACCCTAAAATAACTTTTAAAAATACAGCTTCACTGGGAGACCTTCTAACCAGGAGTTTTATGGGAAGCCGTAGTGTTGAGATGCCGAATTGGTTATCCTCAAAGCAAAAGGTCTTTTGGAGCTGTCTGAAATGTAAAGCTTGTTGCCATGACCAAAACAGGATGTCCTTCCTATTACACAATGGCAGATCTGAATTGATTAGAGAATGGATTCCTTGTGAAACTACTCATGTAGAATATGTTTTGGAATGTCCGTGTGGAAAGAAATATGTGGGAAGCACTGTCAATAATCTCAAACTGCATATCCTGCAGCATCTCTAAGCAATTACTAACAGAGATTATTCATATGCCATGGCTAAACACATCTGGGAGAATCATGGTTGAAACATACAGGAGATTACCTATAACGGCTTTTAAAGAATTACCAAAGCACCAAAAGGTGGTAATCAGGAAGTGGTGCTGAGGAGATCAGAGTCTAGATGGATCATCATGGTGGGCACGGAGGCGCCATGGGGCCTTAAGGTGGAAGCAGAATTACATATACATCTATGATGATTCTTTTATTTTGAATATTAGAGAACATAGGAATATCTAAGAGATGCCATAGTACTATGATTGAGCTATTTGTACAGTGTCCGCATTTTTCACCAGTTTGCTACAATCTATTTATGTTTTAGATCCATTGATTCCCTGTACTGATTCACCAGCAGATGGCTGGGGTAAGATCTTGCAGATTAGAATGCCATTAGACAAGCTTGACTACATGTAACGGTTTATTTATATATGGTATCTCACTCGCAAATAGCTGAGGACTTGATTGAATCAAGTATAATATAGATGTACACTACACTTTCTGCACATGGCACTTTGCCTCATAACAGCTGAGAGACTTGATCCTGCCTCGTGCAAAAGAGAATTTCAAAACACCAGGCGCTTTACAGCTTAAGCATTTTATCAACAGCTAACACAGAGCATTAAAGCAAATGGACAGACTGCTTGCATATGACACTTTAGATACTGCGGAGATTAATTTGGGAAGAATGTAATTAACCCCCAAGATTCCCCAAACCCCATACAACATCGTAAGCTTGCAATAGCTGACACATTTCAACATAAAAGAGAACTTGGGCAGATTGGTACAGTTTAGCGTAATTACCCTACAAATGGTCAGCATAGAATATCGGAGTAGAGAAATAGACATCTTGCACAGGACACCTTTGACATTACAAATCACATTCTTTGCACATTGCAGTTTATCCTGTATTAGTTGAGATTGTTCTAGAATCCAATACATTGGAAAATCAGGTAATGGAACAGACTGCTTGCACAGGACACTTTAAATACTACACATACCATTCCTTGCCATTTGCACCTTGCCCTGCATTTGCTGTGAGCCTGATAGAATGTAATATATCTGATAACTTAGGCACACTAAGCACTTTGTGCTTGGGTGTCTTGCACATTGCAAAAATGAATCTTTATACGACCAGGTAATTCACCACTGAAATTCCGGTACTAAATGGGATATGAACATTCAGCCGCATTGTAAATAGTAACTGAAAGAACTGATGTGACATTACTGAGTGTAGTGCTGAAAGTATGCTTATACTATCCAGCAGTGGCAATTGGAGTTTGTTTTGTATGTTGTAAAAATGGGCAGGCTGCTTGCACAGGGCACTTTAATACTGCACATACCATTCCTTACACTTTGCACCTTGCCCTGCATTGGCTGTGATTATGATAGAATTCAATATATCAGAGAATTCGGGCACACTAAGCACTTTGGACTTAGGTGGTCTTGTATATCGTGCAAATGAATGTTTATATGACCAGGTACTTCACCGCTGAAATCCCGGTAGGCAATGTGATATCAACATTCTGCCGCTTTGTAAATAGAAATTGAAAGAACTGATGGAATTGTCAATGTGTCACTTCTCTGAGCTCAGTGCTGAAAGTGTGCTTATTTTATCCAAAAATGGCGTTTGGGGTTCCTGTACCTTGTATTAATGAATTTTCACATAACTCAGTACTTTACGATGTGGAATATCTGTACAAAATGTGTAATATTTACTTACCCAATAATAGATTGCACTCCCGGAATATAGCGCCGCATTGTGAATAATGACGAATTGTGAGCATCTGCGAAATGCCGTTTGATTGTTGGTGAGGGGGAGGGGCTTTTTCCCTTTAAAACACTCTTCACATTAAGAAACTCTATGGTCAGTTGAAGGCTCCGGCCAAAACGCATCGCCAAAGTTGCACTTTTTGGCACTATGGAGGATTGAATGTTTAAATAAATTTGACTTGCGGTACCTGGGCTGGTTGTGCTGCCCGTTCTTCATACCACCCTGATGATTGGATTCATTTGAGAAAGGACGGTGTGGAGGAAGACGTCGCTAAAAAATAATAAAAATAAATAAATAAATATATATATGTGTGTGTGTGTGTGTATATATATACATATATATCTACATATATATATCACAACACACTTTCCTCAAATCAAGAAAATCTTGGACACTCCAGGATTCTGTAAAGGTGCAGTTTATTCCAAAAGGTAAGAGGTATAAGGTAAGAGGGCATACCTTTTGCAATAAACTGGATTTACAGAACAGCTCTACCGGAGCATAGGTTTCAGGGACATTATAGTTAGAAATTAGCATTTAAAAAACCTTAGAAATTCACTGAGAAAAACCATAGGTTTCAGGGACGTTATGGTTAGAAATTATCATTTAAAAAACCTTTGAAATTCACTGAAAAAACCATAGGTTTTAGGGACATTATAGTTAGAAATTAGCATTTAAAAAACCATAGGAATTCACTGAAAAAACCACAGGTATCAGGGACGTTATAGTTAGTTGGATATTTCACTCATACAAACCAGAGAAATTCGGCTGTTGCAGTTAGTTGAGCTAAGTATAACTCGTGCCCCCGCAATGCACTGCTGATGACATCACATATAACATCACTCATGACATGGTCAGTGACATCACTGATGACATCTCAAATGACATCACTGATGACATCACTCATGACATCATCCAGTGACTGTGTGTTTCTGTAAAGTTTAAATATGTTTTATATATATATAGGCCAAGGTGTATTGATGAATGAGTGGGTGTATGACTGTCTGAATGGATGATTTAGTAGGTGTGTGACTGACTGTATAAGTGAGTGATTAAACGTGTCTTACTGAATGCATGGGTTAGTGACTAAACTGTGTGAATGTCTGTATCAGTCTGTCTGTTGGTGTGTAAGCGGTTGCATGGGTTGGTGAGTAGCTACATGAGTGTCTATATGGGTTATTGATTGCTTGTCTGAGTATCTGTATGGGTGCCTGAGTGTCTGTGTGGATGGGTGGGGTGTGTGTGACTCACTGCATGGATGGGTGAGTGGGTAATTCACTGGGTGTATTGGTTCAAGAGTACATCTGTGAGGGGCTGTATGGGTGGGGGTGTGTGTATATGGCTGTGTTGGTGAGTGAATGGATGTCTCAGTGGTACATGTGTGAGTAACTACATATGTGAAAGGCAGTATATGTAAGTGTTGGAGTATATAAATGACTATATGTGAGAGTGAGTGATTGTGAGAGTGGCTGTGTGGATGAGTGTGTGCTTGTGTCAGTGATTGTATAAGAAAGTAAGCATGTGTTAGTATCTGTGTGAATAAGTGAGGTGGTGTGTGTATAACTGTATAGGTGAGTAAATGGGAGTGTGATTGATTCTTTGCATGACTAACTAGCTGTGTAAGTAACTCTATGGGTGAGTGGCGGTGTGTGAGTGTCTGTATAGGTGTATGAGTGCATATGATTGTGGCTGTATTGATGAGTGACTACTTGTATGAGTGACTGTATGGGTGAGTGAGTGGATTTGTGTGTAGACCTAGGAATCAGTGAGTGGGTATGTAGTAACTGGTATTGGTGTGTCTATGGTTTCGAGAATGGCAGTCTGTATTTTAGAGTGGGTGTATCAAAGGTTATATTAGGCTGTGAGGAGGTGCATCAGAGGATCACGTGGATGATGTCATCAGTGATGTCATCAGTGATGTCATTTGAGATGTCATGAGTGATGTCATCAGAGATGTCACTGAACATGTCATGAGTGATGTAATATGTGATGTCATCAGCAGTGAATTGCGGGGGTACGAGTTATACTTCGCTCAACTAACTATAACAGCCGCATTTCTCTGGTTTTGTACAAGTGAAATGTCCAACTAACTATAACGTCCCTGAAACCTGTGGTTTTTCAGTGAATTTCTATGGTTTTTTAAATGCTAATTTCTAATTATAATGTCCCTGAAACCTATGGTTTTTTCAGTGAATTTCAAAGGTTTTTTAAATGATAATTTCTAACTATAACGTCCCTGAAACCTATGGTTTTTTCAGTGAATTTCAAAGGTTTTTTAAATGCTAATATCTAATTATAACGTCCCTGAAACCTATGGTTTTTTCAGTGAATTTCAAAGGTTTTTTAAATGCTAATTTCTAACTATAACGTCCCTGAAACCTATGGTTTTTTCAGTGAATTTCAAAAGTTTTTTAAATGCTAATTTCTAACTATGCCTACAGAGGTAGGACATGTGCAGAAAGAGGAAGAAAGCGCAGAAAGAAGCAAGAGAATGCAGAAAGAGGCAACAGAAGTCCAGAAAGATGAAGAAAAGTGCAGAAAGAAGCAAGAGATATGCAGAAAGAACCAACAGAAATGCAGAAAGAGGCCTTGTTGCAAAGTCATCCTGTGCCCCCAACTTTTTGCTGACTGGTACTGGTGGTAACTGCCTCTGACTAACCAGGCCCGGAGCCAGTGCTATGCTTAAAGACACTTAGAATACAGTGAAAACACCTACATACACTAGGGTACACTATGGGTTGGGGTACCCCTATGATTGGCATGACCTCCACTGTAAGGCCCTAGGACATAATAGGGCAGGGGGATTAAAACTACCTCTAACTCAGAGGTACAGAAAGAGGCAAGAGAAGTGCAGAAAGAAGCAACAGAGGTGCCGAAAGAGGCAAGAAAGGTGCAGAAAGAAGCAAGTGAAGTGCAGAAAGAGGCAAGAGAGGTGCAGAAAGAGGCAAGAGAGGTACAGAAAGAGGCAGGAGGGGTGCAGAAAGGAGGAAGAGAAGTGCAGAAAGAGGCAGGAGAATTGCTGAAAGAAGCAACAGAGCTGTAGAAAGAAGCAAGAGAAGTGCAAAAGGAGGCAAGTGAGGTGCAGAAAGAAGCTAGAGCAGTGCAGAAAGAACCAACAGAGGTGCAAAAAGAGGCAAGTGGGGTACAGAAAAAGGTAGGAGAGGTGCACAAAGAGGCAAGAGAGGTACAGAAAGAGGCAGGAGGGGAGCAGAAAGAAGGAAGAGAAGTGCAGAAAGAAGCAACAGAGGTGCTTAAAGAGGCAAGAGGGATGCAGAAAGAGGCAAGAGAAGTGCAGAAAAAAGCAACAGAGGTTCAGAAAGAGGAAAGAGGGGTGCAGAAAGAGGCAAGAGATCTGCAGAAAAAAAGCAACAATTCTGCTGAAAGAGGCTAGTGAGGTGCAGAAAGACGCAAGAAATCTGCAGAAAAAAGCAAGAGAGGTGCTGAAAGAGGCAAGTGAGGTGCAGAAAGAAGCAAGAGAGGTGCAGAAAGAGGCAATAGAAGTGCAGAAATAAGCAACAGAGGTGCTCAAAGAGGCAAGAGGGATACAGAAAGAGGCAAGAGCAGTGCATGCAGAAAGAACTAAGAGAAGTGCAGAAAGAAGCAACAGAGGTGCAGAAAGAAGGAAGAGAAGTGCAGAAAGAAGCAACAGAGGTGCTGAAAGACGCACGAAGGGTGCAGAAAGAGGCAAGAGAAATGCAGAAAGAAGCAACAGAGGTACAGAAAGAGGCAAGAGTGGTGCAGAAAGAGGGAAGAGAGGTATAGAAAGAGCCAAGAGAGTTGCACAAAGAGGGAAGGGGTGCAGAAAGAGTCAGGAGGGGTGCAGAAAGAAGCAACAGAGGTGCTGAAAGAGGCAAGAGAGGTGCAGAAAGAAGCAAGTGAAGTGCAGAAAGAGGCAACAGAGGTGCAGAAAGACGCAAGAGAGGTGCAGAAACAAGCAAGAGAAGTGCAGAAAGAGGCAAGAGAATTGCTGAAAGAAGCAACAGAGGTTTAGAAAGAACCAAGAGAAGTGCAAAAAGAGGCAAGTGAGGTGCATAAAGAAGCAAGAGCAGTGCAGAAAGAACCAACAGAGGTGCAAAAAGAGGCAAGAGGGGTCCAGAAAGAGGTAGGAGAGGTGCACAAAGAGGCAAGAGAGGTACAGAAGAGGCAGGAGGGGTGCAGAAAGAAGGAAGATAAGTGAAGAAAGAGGCAAGAGAATTGCTGAAAGAAGCAACAGAGGTGTAGAAAGAAGCAAGAGAAGTGCAGAAAGAGACAGGTAAGGTGCAGAAAGAAGCAAGAGCTGTGCAGAAAGAACCAACAGAGGTGCAAAAAGAGACAAGAGGGGTGCAGAAAAAGGTAGGAGGGATACACAAACAGGCAAGAGAGATACAGAAAGAGGCAGGAGGGGTGCAGAAAGAAGGAAGAGAAGTGCAGAAAGAAGTAACAGAGGTGCTGAAAGAGGCGCAAAGGGTGCAGAAAGAGCAAGAAAAGTGCAGAAAGAGGCAACAGAGGTACAGAAAGAGGCAAGAGAGGTGCAGAAACAGGCAGGAAAGGTGCAGAAAGAGGGAACAGGGGTGCAGATAGAGGCAAGAGAGGTGCAGAAAGAGAAAAGAGGGGTGCAGAAAGAGGCAAGAGATCTGCAGAATAAAGCAACAGAGGTGCTGAAAGAGGCAAGTGAGGTACGGAAAGAAGCAAGAGAGGTGCAAAAAGAGGCAATAGAAGTGCAGAAAGAAGCAACAGAGGCGCAGAAAGAGGCAAAAGGGGTGCAGAAAGAGGCAAGATGGGTGCAGAAATTTGCAAGAGAGGTCCAGAAAGAAGCAAGAGCAGTGCAGAAAGAACAGAGGTGCAGAAACAGACAAGAGGGGTGCAGAAAGAGGCAAGAGAAGTACGAGAGAAGCAACAGAGATGCAGAAGGAGGCAAAAGAAGTGCAGAAGGAGGCAAGAGAACTGCAGAAAGAAGCAGCAGAGATGCTGAAAGAGGCATGAAGGGTGCAGAAAGAGACAAGACAGGTGAAGAAAGAAGGAACAGAGGTACAGAAAGGGGCAAGAGTGGTGAGTGAGGTCCTCAGGACACAAAAGGACCTCATCGCCCCACCAGCAGTGCGCCAAGAGGCGTGTTTGTAGAGTGGTGTAAAAAGGGGCGTGGCCTCAGACCACCTCTCTGCAATCCAGCTGTGTGGCGCTTACTGGAGGTATGTGGTGGGCTAGTTGGCCCCCAGGGACCCTCAGTATTCAAGGAGACTTAATTCCCCAACTTAGAATGCGCCAGGGGGCGTGTTTGCAGAGTGGTGCAGGGAGGGGGCAGGGCCTCCGGCGAGATGCCAGCTTTTTTTTAATATACATTTTTAGAAGGGGGGCTGTGTGGCCCCCCCTTCTTTTAGTATTTTTTGGGCCCTCGGGACCCCATCCCCCAGGGCCTGACCCTTTAAAAAAAAAAAAAGTAAAACGGGAAGGGGGCCACGCGGCCCTCCTCCCTAGGCCGATTTCGGCCAGGGAAACCCATCCCCCGGGGCATGGCCTCCTTTTTTTTATATATTTATTGGGAAGGGGAGCCGCGTGGCCCCCCTTCCCTGGGTCACTTTTGGCCCCGGGGACCCCATCCCCCGGGGCATGGCCTCTTTTAAAAAAAATATTTATAGGGAAGGGGAATCGCTTGGCCCACCTTCCCTGGGCCACTATTGGCCCCGGGGCCCTTATCCCCTAGGGCTTGGCCATTTTATATATATATTTAAGGAGGGGGCCACGCGGCCCCCCTCCCCAGGCCGATTTCAGCCCCAGGGACCCCATCCCCTGGGGCCCAGCCATTTATTATTTTGCAAATAAAGGGAGGGGGCTGCGTGGCCCACCTCCCGGGCCACTTCTGGCCCCGGGGACCCCATCCCCTGGGGCCAACCCTCAGTGTTGGGGACTGTGGGGGGAGCCCCAATGCCTCCATGGTCCCAGCTGGCTCCCTGCCTCCTGCTGGAGCCGGCATTGCTTTTGGGCAAGGGGAGCTGCTTGTTAGCATCTCCCCTTGCCCAAAAGCAATTCTGCTTTGCTTAGTTGAAGTGAGAGCAGGTTTTCCTACTCTCGATTCAACGAAGCAAAGCAGTGTTTGCTATGGTAGGGCTGGAGCCGTGCTCCCGCCCTGCCATAGCAAACGGCAATGTCCCGGGGGTGGGCACCCCGGGACATTGCAGGAGCCGGCCCTGGGGGGTGGCGGTCCCCAGGGCCATCTGGGCTCCAGGAGAGGGGTCGAGCACCCCCTCCCAGCATTTTTAAAGCCCCGGGGAGGTGGTGGTCCCGGGGCCAGGGGTCCAAAACGAACCCCCACCCTTTATTTGAAATTGCCCCGGGGAGGTGGTGGTCCCGGGGCAGTGTGGGGAGGGGCAGGAGCCCCCACACTTATTTAGATAAATTTAAGCCCCGGGGAGGTGGCGGTCCCCGGGGCAGCATGGGGGGGGCAGGAGCCCCCCATGCATTTTTTAAGACTGAGCCTCGGGGAGGTGGCAGTCCCCGGGGCTGTGGGGCCCCCACACCATAATTAAGAATTGCCCCCGGGACCTGGCCCACCCGGGGGCATGAAACAAACGAAGCGTGGGAGACAGCGCTTCGTTTTTTAAAATAATGTCAGCCGGATTCTTGCACCCAGCGTGAATTCGGCCAAAATTATTTTTAAAAAGTGTTTTTTTTGGGCCTAGGGGGTCAGGGTGTTTCTACCCTGCCCCCTTTTCTTGTTTTTTAAAAAAAATTTAACTGTTTTCGTGTGACTCGGTTACCGAGGCACAAGATGGCTGCCAACACATTCTGGTTTGGAGTGTTGGCAGCCAATTAGAATGAAGCTTGTGCTCGGGATGAGTCACGACTCCTCCTCGGTGCTCAGATATATACATTTTTATTTTCTGAATGTCTCAGCAACTACTGAACGGATTTACACCATTTAAAAAAAAGGTCGCTTTCTGGACCAAGAGCTACCTTTTTGCCAAATTTGGTGTAATTCCGTTCAGCAGTTCGGGTTGTAGCGGTGTCTAAAGTTCCTATGGAAATTAACATGGGAAAATGTGTTTTGGGACCCCCCTTTTTTCTCAGCCCCCGCTTGACGAATTACCCTGAACCTTTCAGGACAGGAGCTGACCTGAGTGAACCATTAGTTTTGAAAATTTCGCGAAGATTCTTCAGACGGCGCCAAACATATTGGCAAAAGAAAAAACACTTTTTGAATAGAAACAAGGTCCTAACTATAACTCCCTACTGGCGACCGCCAGTCGGTCATATATATATATATATATATCTATATATACATATATATATACATATTCACTGAAAAACCCATAGGTTTCAGGGATGTTATAGTTAGAAATTAGCATTTAAAAAACCTTTGAAATTCACTGAAAAAACCATATGTTTCAGGGACATTATAGTTAGAAATTAGCATTTAAAAAACCTTAAAAATTCACTGAAAAAACACAGGTTTCAGGGACGTTATAGTTAGTTGGACATTTCACTCATACAAAACCAGAGAAATTCAGCCGTTATAGTTAGTTGAGCTAACTATAATTCGCGCCCCCGTAATGCACTGCTGATGACGTCACATATTACATCATTCATGACATGGTCAGTGACATCACTGATGACATCACTGATGACATCTCAAATGACATCACTGATGACATCATCCACATGATAATCTGATGCACCTCCTCACACCCTAATAAAACCTTTGATACACCCACTCTAAAATACAGACTACCATTTTCAAAACCATAGACACACCAATACCAGTTACTACATACCCACTCTCTGATTCCTAGGTCTACGCACACATCCACTCATTCACCCATACAGTCACTCATACATGCAGTCACTCATCAATACAATACAAAAGGGGATGATGGACGGAACGTTTGAGCCAATCAAACACTCACCCCCAGTCAACTGATCTGGGTTTAATCCATCATCATTCTTTAGCTCACTCCACCACCCCAGTTCAGACATGGCCATATGCAAATCAGTCTGACCCTGTGCCTCATGGGAACAGTCCAGCACGAACTGCCAAGCCATGTCTTCCTGGACCGGAAACAAGCATCCTAGGACCGGTTTCTGGCATTCCAGCCGTCATCAGCCAGGCTTGCTTGAATCCAGTGGCAAAGTGAGCAAGGGACCCACGTCTGGGCATACCCCCGCCAACTTAGGGCGAACAAAGCAATACAAAAGGGGATGATGGACGGAACGTTTGAGCCAATCAAACACTCACCCCCAGTCAACTGATCTGGGTTTAATCCATCATCATTCTTTAGCTCACTCCACCACCCCAGTTCAGACATGGCCATATGCAAATCAGTCTGACCCTGTGCCTCATGGGAACAGTCCAGCACGAACTGCCAAGCCATGTCTTCCCTGGACCGGAAACAAGCATCCTAGGACCGGTTTCTGGCATTCCAGCCGTCATCAGCCAGGATTGCTTGAATCCAGTGGCAAAGTGAGCAAGGGACTCACGTCTGGGCATACTCCCGCCAACTTAGGGCGAACAAAGCAATACAAAAGGGGATGATGGACGGAACGTTTGAGCCAATCAAACACTCACCCCCAGTCAACTGATCTGGGTTTAATCCATCATCATTCTTTAGCTCACTCCACCACCCCAGTTCAGACATGGCCATATGCAAATCAGTCTGACCCTGTGCCTCATGGGAACAGTCCAGCACGAACTGCCAAGCCATGTCTTCCCTGGACCGGAAACAAGCATCCTAGGACCGGTTTCTGGCATTCCAGCCGTCATCAGCCAGGCTTGCTTGAATCCAGTGGCAAAGTGAGCAAGGGACCCACGTCTGGGCATACCCCGCCAACTTAGGGCGAACAAAGCAATACAAAGGGGATGATGGACGGAACGCTTGAGCCAATCAAACACTCACCCCCAGTCAACTGATCTGGGTTTAATCCATCATCATTCTTTAGCTCACTCCACCACCCCAGTTCAGACATGGCCATATGCAAATCAGTCTGACCCTGTGCCTCATGGGAACAGTCCAGCACTGAACTGCCAAGCCATGTCTTCCTGGACCGGAAACAAGCATCCTAGGACCGGTTTCTGGCATTCCAGCCGTCATCAGCCAGGCTTGCTTGAATCCAGTGGCAAAGTGAGCAAGGGACCCACGTCTGGGCATACCCCGCCAACTTAGGGCGAACAAAGCAATACAAAAGGGGATGATGGACGGAACGCTTGAGCCAATCAAACACTCACCCCAGTCAACTGATCTGGGTTTAATCCATCATCATTCTTTAGCTCACTCCACCACCCCAGTTCAGACATGGCCATATGCAAATCAGTCTGACCCTGTGCCTCATGGGAACAGTCCAGCACGAACTGCCAAGCCATGTCTTCCCTGGACCGGAAACAAGCATCCTAGGACCGGTTTCTGGCATTCCAGCCGTCATCAGCCAGGCTTGCTTGAATCCAGTGGCAAAGTGAGCAAGGGACCCACGCCTGGGCATACCCCGCCAACTTAGGGCGAACAAAGCAATACAAAAGGGGATGATGGACGGAACGTTTGAGCCAATCAAACACTCACCCCAGTCAACTGATCTGGGTTTAATCCATCATCATTCTTTAGCTCACTCCACCACCCCAGTTCAGACATGGCCATATGCAAATCAGTCTGACCCTGTGCCTCATGGGAACAGTCCAGCACGAACTGCCAAGCCATGTCTTCCCTGGACCGGAAACAAGCATCCTAGGACCGGTTTCTGGCATTCCAGCCGTCATCAGCCAGGCTTGCTTGAATCCAGTGGCAAAGTGAGCACGGGACCCACGTCTGGGCATACCCCCGCCAACTTAGGGCGAACAAAGCAATACAAAGGGGATGATGGACGGAACGTTTGAGCCAATCAAACACTCACCCCCAGTCAACTGATCTGGGTTTAATCCATCATCATTCTTTAGCTCACTCCACCACCCCAGTTCAGACATGGCCATATGCAAATCAGTCTGACCCTGTGCCTCATGGGAACAGTCCAGCACGAACTGCCAAGCCATGTCTTCCCTGGACCGGAAACAAGCATCCTAGGACCGGTTTCTGGCATTCCAGCCGTCATCAGCCAGGCTTGCTTGAATCCAGTGGCAAAGTGAGCAAGGGACCCACGTCTGGGCATACCCCCGCCAACTTAGGGCGAACAAAGCAATACAAAAGGGGATGATGGACGGAACGTTTGAGCCAATCAAACACTCACCCCCAGTCAACTGATCTGGGTTTAATCCATCATCATTCTTTAGCTCACTCCACCACCCCAGTTCAGACATGGCCATATGCAAATCAGTCTGACCCTGTGCCTCATGGGAACAGTCCAGCACGAACTGCCAAGCCATGTCTTCCTGGACCGGAAACAAGCATCCTAGGACCGGTTTCTGGCATTCCAGCCGTCATCAGCCAGGCTTGCTTGAATCCAGTGGCAAAGTGAGCAAGGGACCCACGTCTGGGCATACTCCCGCCAACTTAGGGCGAACAAAGCAATACAAAAGGGGATGATGGACGGAACGTTTGAGCCAATCAAACACTCACCCCAGTCAACTGATCTGGGTTTAATCCATCATCATTCTTTAGCTCACTCCACCACCCCAGTTCAGACATGGCCATATGCAAATCAGTCTGACCCTGTGCCTCATGGGAACAGTCCAGCACGAACTGCCAAGCCATGTCTTCCCTGGACCGGAAACAAGCATCCTAGGACCGGTTTCTGGCATTCCAGCCGTCATCAGCCAGGCTTGCTTGAATCCAGTGGCAAAGTGAGCAAGGGACCCACGTCTGGGCATACCCCCGCCAACTTAGGGCGGCCAAAGCGATACAAAGGGGATGATGGACGGAGCGTTTGAGCCAATCAAACACTCACCCCCAGTCAACTGATCTGGGTTTAATCCATCATCATTCTTTAGCTCACTCCACCACCCCAGTTCAGACTATGGCCATATGCAAATCAGTCTGACCCTGTGCCTCATGGGAACAGTCCAGCCCGAACTGCCAAGCCATGTCTTCCCTGGACCGGAGACAAGCATCCTAGGACCGGTTTCTGGCATTCCAGCCGTCATCAGCCAGGCTTGCTTGAATCCAGTGGCAAAGTGAGCAAGGGACCCACGTCTGGGCATACCCCCGCCAACTTAGGGCGAACAAAGCGATACAAAAGGGGATGATGGACGGAACGTTTGAGCCAATCAAACACTCACCCCCGAGTCAACTGATCTGGGTTTAATCCATCATCATTCTTTAGCTCACTCCACCACCCCAGTTCAGACATGGCCATATGCAAATCAGTCTGACCCTGTGCCTCATGGGAACAGTCCAGCCCGAACTGCCAAGCCATGTCTTCCTGGACCGGAAACAAGCATCCTAGGACCGGTTTCTGGCATTCCAGCCGTCATCAGCCAGGCTTGCTTGAATCCAGTGGCAAAGTGAGCAAGGGACCCACGTCTGGGCATACCCCCGCCAACTTAGGGCGAACAAAGCGATACAAAAGGGGATGATGGACGGAACGTTTGAGCCAATCAAACACTCACCCCAGTCAACTGATCTGGGTTTAATCCATCATCATTCTTTAGCTCACTCCACCACCCCAGTTCAGACATGGCCATATGCAAATCAGTCTGACCCTGTGCCTCATGGGAACAGTCAGCCCGAACTGCCAAGCCAGGTCTTCCCTGGACCGGAAACAAGCATCCTAGGACCGGTTTCTGGCATTCCAGCCGTCATCAGCCAGGCTTGCTTGAATCCAGTGGCAAAGTGAGCAAGGGACCCACGTCTGGGCATACCCCCGCCAACTTAGGGGCGAACAAAGCTATACAAAAGGGGATGATGGACGGAACGTTTGAGCCAATCAAACACTCACCCCCCAGTCAACTGATCTGGGTTTAATCCATCATCATTCTTTAGCTCACTCCACCACCCCAGTTCAG